>JAAAQI020067673.1:0-17359 GCA_011800005.2 Stichodactyla mertensii | reverse complement strand
TCTCCAGCTGACCCGTAAATGGTTTCGCCCTGCCATACGACGCTTCAGCAATCGATGTCTGGATGTATGGTCCCAATGAATCAATTAAAACGAAAGAAAAATTCAGAATTCCAGCATCCGCGGAAAGTAAGGAATTGCAGTTGAATGAACTTTAGTATTCAGTTAAGAAGTCTTGACTTTAGGGAAGCCATAGTAGTATCCAAATGTGTCAAAGCTGTAAATCGGAAATCTCTAATGGGAACACAGTCTAAAATACGGAAAGGTTACGCCCAAGCTGAGGTCTGTTTTTGTTATCATTTCTTCAGAAAACTTTATCAGTATGACACGTTACATCGAATGAACTGACCTTGATAGCTTTCTGTATATTGACCAGACTTGACCGTACCACCTCCACCAGCCTATTAAATCTAACCATTTCCTGGACGAGTACAGTATTCATACTCTGCGTGTAGGTAGTCGGGAATTTTCGAAGCGCTGCCTCCGTGTCGAAGACGTTTGGCATCTTGCCCAAAATATCCTCAGCGACTCCAGACACAGTCTCGTCATCTGATTTGCCTCCTCCAGATGAAGCACGTGACAGTGTCAATAGAATGCTATTGAAAAGTGACGTGGTTTCTTGCTGGTCTTTCGTGATGTCTGCGTTCGCATGCATGCCGAAGACCTCTGGATGATCATTGATTGGAAGTTTCTTTGCATACTCGAGATAAGACTCGTAGTCGCCGTCAGGGGGAGAGCAGTAGTTGCCACTGGGTGAGAACTTGTGATCCGGTTCGCTGATGACCAGGGGATTGTAGAAACGGTTAAGAATGGTGAGCAAGGTGCGCCTGTCACGATCATCTGTGACACGGCCACCGTAGTTGCATTCACCGGTCAAGTATCTCAATGCATCGTATTGCACGTCCTGTTACGATGGAAAATGAAAGAAAGTTAGTTAGCGAAAGTCGTAATTTGTTTCTGATTGGCCACAATTAAAATTTGGGGAGGGCAATGCAAAAACGGGGGAAAAAGGCACCAATGGGCACCACATTGAAGAAATACGAATATTTTTACAGCTTCAGTAACCCACAATATAAACTTGACTGAGTTGTCATGCTGTAAACTTTTGAGTAACCATTTTTCATACAGAATTGTAATTATTTATTAAAGTAATTAAATTTTGATTCGAAAATGACCGCTTGACCAGGAACATGAGTTGCATGTATTTTTGAGGATGAATCTAGGGAAGTAAAATAACAGCTTTTTGTTGGTGACCCTAAATTAGTATCCCTATGCTTCACCGCAGGTGGTCAAGTTTGTTATCATTTTTTCCTTTGAACGGTGGAAGACAAAATTTTGAAATTTTAATTCGATTTGTGGAGGCTTAGGGGTTTGGAAAGACAAGCAAACAAAATACCCTTGAATATCAGATAAGAAATGGTGCTACTTACATCGTATTTGTTCAAAAACATGTGTAACTGTTGCACGCTGATACGTAAATCAGTCTCGTTGAACTCGTAAGGAATGTTCCACCCGAGAGGACCAAATTTACGACGCTCCTGCACCAACGCGTGGAAGAAACACAAACCAAGTAGCAACTTCTTGAACTCGAACTAAATCAAACATTGGGTAAAATGGATTATGATGACGATTCAACATGTCTGGAATATCTTATAAGCATAGGGAGTAAGAGTAAGATACGCGACGAAGGCCCGCTGCATGCCTACACACGTTTACATGGCAGATGCACCAGTTTAGACTAGTGTCAACACATTCTTCATGATGCGTGCCTATCAGTCTCTTGCCGTTTCCACGACATCTCATGGCGATCAGGTTGATGATGTTTGCGCAGGGAAGGGAGTGCACTAGCCTTGAAGCGAAGCGCTCTCATCAAGAAATTCGCGTTTCGCGTTCATACCATTGTTTGTTTTGAAGGTCTCGTCTTTGCTACATCTCTTTATTGCAATATTATACAGATGTATTCTTGCCATGCGATTAAAATCATATCATGTTCTTACCGGTTTCTTGCAGCTTGTAAAGAATTCAGGGTCTGATATAGGATCACTCAGATACGATCTGGTTAGGTTAGCCCTGATTCCTTTGGGTGGTTCATTAGTCATTTTTACACCATTCTGAAGAACCGTCACAGGGAAGTTTGGCGATGGATAACTTGTCAGCCAGAGACGGAAATCAGGATGTGTTGCGTCTGGATTCAGTTCCTAAGAGCAACAAGAATACAACATTAGAGGGTAACAGACCATTATATTCAAATTACGTGTCATTCCTTCGAGAACGAAGGAATGACACGGAATGACAACGAATGACACGTAACAGGATCAAAAAACTCAAAAAAGTTTTTTCATCCTGTTACATCCATATTAATGTATTTTCTAAAGCATTACCAGTAAATAAAGAAATAAAACTCAAGGGAAGGACAAATGGTCTGGGATGTTCATGGTCGGGGCCCTTATTGTGTAACAAGGGGAAACATAGCAGAAATAATCAGCAATGAAACTGTATTAACACTAACGCACTCAACAAGTCTGAAATGCAATAAGGTTCAAGTGTCATTTTTAACGTTCAGTGGCTGGCAAGTCTTTTGTTTATAACTATGATACCTCACAAATCTTTTCCAGTGTACTCATCCATGAAGTGGCAAGATGACAGTTCTGTAGAACCACCCATGTACCTTCCTTGACAGCCTTCTCGATCATGCGCAAAGCAATGGGACCTTGGCCTTGCCCAAGAGAGAGAGAACTCAGTTTAGGACCTCCAAAACCCTAAAAGAAGATAAAATAACAACTGATTTTAGTTTCCCTTCTTGATATGACATGTTTGTATTGTACTTCACTGGAAGTGCAATAAACCTTGAATTCCTGAATTCACATTTGAATGAAAAAGAGTGGCTTCGAGTAAAGTATGTATTTGTCTACTCAAACCTCGACTTGAAAGCACGTTTCGTGGTCATTCAAGCAAATTCGGGAAACGTCTTTTCCTGGGAATCACTTTTACAATATTAGAAGGTACCGAAATACAATATGCTGTACAGTTTATTATACATTTTGGAAATTTCGGAAATTCGGAAAGCCAGATATTCTTTACCTGATCATCGGCAAACTTGAGTAGCGCAGCTGTTGGATCTGATCCTGGAGACAGCACGAAGATAAGAGGAGCACAGGAATTGGAGTCAGCAAATGCCTTACCAAGATCAAATGGTGGTGGTTCTACATACTGCTTGCCAAGTTTTAAGGTAACGAAATCTTGGACACAAGGAGTGATCTGCAAAAGACAAATATAATTTATACATAACTATTTAACTTAGACGGTTTCTTCAATTAGCAGTGATTCCTCTGAAGAGGATGTGATAACTTGAATATAAGGGTCCTCCCAGGTGCCTTGAATCAAAAGTAACGAATATAACAGAACAGTCGTCCATAGAAATGGCGGTGCCTAAAATATTGACTTCCCAAAAAGTGCTTCACTGGATATTCCAGCCCCAATTGCCTTAAATGTAAGGGTCCTATTGTAAAAGTTGTCCAGGTGAAAGCCTGTCCAAAGTATCTTGAACGCAAATGTGTCTCTTCCTGGAATTTCTTCTGCAATCATTTCTTTTACCTTGTCTGGTCGTAAACAACGGAGCAACAGCATTTTTTGGAATGGACCAAACTTTTCTTCCCAGTCTCCTGGCAGAAGCTCGTGATGCGGTTCCTTTAGCAAAGAAAAGATTTGGTTTCAAGCCAGGAGGTAATAAACAAAGATGTGTAGGAGAAAATGAACACGAAAAAGGTCTACTATGAAGAGAGTAAGCTCTATTATATATCTAGGGTACGGGCATTGGGAATGATGCACTATCTGGTGGACTTACATTGCTGTCGTAGATCTTCTTCCATCCATCAATGTTTCTTGGAAACTTTTGACGGAAACCCTTAAACCTATTAAAAACCAAGTACATGAGTGGTTTGATTAAACTGTTTGCTTGTAGCACGCACCTTATTGATGATGTCTGATCTACGAGAACCTCAATCACGACAAAGATAAGTTATTCAGGTAACTTACTTTTCCAGATCTTCAAGCCTGCAAATCTCGTCCCATGATCTGCTAGGTAACCAAGTGGCAGGGTTGGCATGTGGATTGTCCAAGCCTACACCTCCTGTAAGAAGGAACCGCCATTCATTGCTACACACTTCGTGGTCGTGCATCAGGATATTCACACAAAGAACAAACGAAAACAGAAGCTGAAATGAAAAATGGAGAATAAGATCGAATTACTTTTACTCCGAAGAACTATTTACGTAAATGATACACTTGACCGCATCTCATAGAGTAACCGCTTTCGTATAACTGTGAAAAGCTACAGCCCCCGGCACCATCGAGGTACGATATTGACATCTACTGAGCCAATTACACACAGCATGATTGATCACTGCCCAAGCTCATCCAATGAAAGTGCTTTGGGAGGGGGCAACATTATATTATTTCACAGTCATAAACGAAAACTGGTCTGTTGTTCTCAGGCGGTAGTACTTGACACCCACAAGAATGAAGGTTTTCGCACACTAGCAGAAATGTGGCAGGGACATATGAAACGAGGTCGGGACATTTGGAAACAAGTTAAAATTCATGAAGTTTATATTTTGTAGAAGTAGAGTTGTGTTCCTGCAACAAGACTGTCATTTTGACAAAATGACAAATCAATGTGTCTAAAATGAAATGGCATATATTGATGACTTTACCTTGTCTTTCTCGAACAGAGACCTGCACACGTTACAGTAGAGAGAGTATGTAAAATGGTTTCTCAAGTTACCTAACCTGAGAGACAAAACATTATGATATCATCTGGTAAGTAAACTCCTCAGTCAGGGAGTAAGGTAGTTAAAATTGCAGTGTTATACAGGAATGTTTTTCCTCCCCAAACGCTGCTGTTTAGCGCAGTAGGGAGGCGGGGACGGCGGTGTTAGTCGAGTTCTACTGAAATGAGATTGAGTCAAAGGTTTTCCCATTTCCAGCCAGGTCCAGGCAACATTATGAATCGCAACTGCCCTTAGTGAAAACTAAAAATGCCTTCACTAACATACCTGGTATCCAAATCTTCAGATTTTTCAGAATTATCGATCGACATGATGAACAAGTTGATGAACCACGTCAAGGAGTACTGGTACATAGGTTCGATGTTCGCCAGGTCAGCGATGGAGAAAAACAGAATAGAAGAATGAACAGCGATGGGTTTGTAGCCCAAACGAGTTTTATCGATCTTGATCTCCGTTTCCTCTGCTATTGCCTGTGGTTGAAAAGTTTGTCGAAAAAACTTGATCAGCATCAATATATAACATTGTCATGACCATTATTATGGTATCATCACAAGGGATCTTCAGGGCAGATCGTGGAGAAAATTAGAAGTTTTGGACCTGCTCTCTTAGACCAATCGAGATTCTAAAATGTCTACTTGTATAGATCTTAATTCATATCTCTGAAGGACGCCGAATCAGCTAAGACTGGTATCGACAAGCACTGACAAGGCCACTTGTCCCACACCAAGAAACACAATCATTTGCTGTTCTCCTTTCTGTTGATAAAGACAATTTTTAACGATTTTTTTTTTCCATTGGACAAATGTTCTCATTTCCGTCATCATCTGTCCCATCCATCTATCTTTCAAGATGTGAACAAGGTGTACTGACTGAACCTTTTTTACTTTACTGGACCAACTTGCCTACATCAATGTGATTATACTTACATTACAATTATCATCATCATAATTTCTAATCCTCATAACAATCAGCATCACGATCAAATCAATCGCCAATTACTAAGATACTGACCTGTTTTTCTGAAATCTCATTGGCCAATACTTTAGAAGATGACAAGACGTTGATAGCTGTTTCGTCTTCCAAGATGTTGCCTTCAGAAGATGACAAAACCTCGAGAATTTTGTCTTCAATCTCTTTCAGTTGTCTACAACAAAAATACAATCACACAAATAATCCAAGGCACTGCTATAACTTTGTTCGCTGGTTTAATGTAGATATTTATCTGAACTTTGTTTGTACCGTTTGTTCTCAGCACTCTGAATGATAAGGGCGTTCTTTTCTTCCTCTAATTCTGGTCGTTCACGAGCCACTACGATACCCAAAAGTTGATCTTGTAATCCCTCAGGTGTAATCATGAAGTTAAGGAGAGTTACCTAGGGAAACCAAACAAACGTTTAGGACGCATTTGGACAAAGCCTGATGAGGGTTTTAAAAATCCAGGTAATCCTTGGCTTGCACTATAAGCTTACCTTGACGGCAGTTTCAGGAAGATAGTGAGGATTTCTTAGCTTAGTTGTAATATAAAACCTAACAATGACAAAGGGATTGCAATATTAAGCTGATTAAAAATTTTAATATCTTAAAAAATGCGAATGAGACGAATGTGAGACACATTCTTGGGCGTATGTGACGTCATGTTGTATGAACATAACCAAAGATTTGCCGTTGGTGTCTTTCGTTCCACCATTTCGTTCTTTAGGTAATACGTGTAGCCCAAGTATGAATTCATTTTTTTGTTTGCATTTTGTAAGTGAGATACCGTTAAATGCAAACGTCTGAATACCTGAAGTCCTTGGAGTACTCGATAACACTGTCTCCCACTTTAATACAGATACTTCCCCCTTGTTTAAAGGTCTGCTTGAGCAACAGAGGCTCCAGTAATGGATCCAACTCTTCACCAACATTCTCAAGGAGGACCTGACACAATAGTCATTGAAACATAAAATTACTAATAACTCATGAATTAATAACATCGACGAAATAGCTGGAGCAAAATTTATGGATAGAAAGCTAAAAGAAAGTGTGCGTCCCTAGTTCATTAAATATGGTTATATTACCGGAGTGCCGAACTGGATGCAGTTTTCCAAGGTTCTGACATAGTCAGCATCTGTTAGTTTAATAACGTGCAGATTGTTTTTCTTCTCCATGTTCTTCACCCACTTGTTGGCCTGTCCTTGAGGATCGATCATCAGTGGCCAGCGGTTGGCATTACTGGAACGAAACAAAAACAGATTTCTTAGAGCAGATTTCTTTTATGACTATGAAAGGCTCGCGGCACGAACACGGTCGTGACACGGTCAAGGTACAGCAAGGCACGTCAAAATTCTAGAAAACATCATAGTCGCGGCAAGGCACGCTTACGACACCGACCGTGCCGCAAGCTTTTCACAGTCATACGAAATCAGCTCTAGTGGCTGCAAGGTCTTTTGGTATAGAGCAGTTTTCGCATGACTGAAAAAGCCACTATACGGACGTACCGTGCCGTGACCGTAATCGCGTTATGGTCAAAGCATTTTCATTGCATGAAAAGTGATATTGCACGCTGTTATTATTCAATAGATGCCGTCAATGCCTTGGCGTTTCAGTTATACAAAATATCACTATCAAAGCAGGACAAGACTGAGTTGTGTTCTTTGGTTTATATATTTAAAGATCTTTCAAATTTCAGTGATTCATTGGGAATACTCTTAGGCGTGAACCAGGCCTTAAAACGGGCAGAAGAACACTGCCTCTGGTTATTAAACTAGTTTCCTGTATGCAAAAAAATCTTCCACACTACGTTATTGTCCCTTCGCCAATTCCTTATCGCCTGTCACATTTTGCCCCTGTCGCCTTTCTTACTGTTGCCTGCCTCCATCTTTGATCCCCCTGGACCACTAGGTATTCCCAGCCATAATGCTCCTCTACGTATATCTCGCCTCAAAGGTATAATAAGTTTTAGTGAAGCTTTACCTTATGATGATACCATTCTCTATAGAGAAACTATCTGTAGGTAGACCACAGATGTTCCAGTCTCGGATCTGGACAGGTTCTCCCAGTGTACTGGTAACAGAGAAATCCTCTGAACAGGGAATGTTAACCTCTTTACATTCCGCCAGCCATCGTCCCGCTTGTTCCTGGTCAGAAATGAATTCAAAAACGAAAAGAATACTTAGGTTGTCTCTTCCCAAATTTTCTTTACAAGAAAGAGTCCGTCTACAAAACTGAGGATTGTAAATGTACTGCGCACCAAGACTTGAGACTCGAAACTCGAGAGGTGCCTTCACAGAGGAGAATGACTCCTCTACTAAGCTGGATAGACTATAGAGTAGGAATAATAGTACTGACCTGCCTAAATGCTGCTGTGAAGGCGCCGAGGTAAGCAACAACACCAGAAGATACCAGGACATCGCCAATCAAGTTCCTGAATCGAATGCCAAGGGCATTGGCTACTTCTGTCCATCTGTTATTGAAAATCGTTGATTAGTTAGATAAGTTAGATGTTCAAGTCAGTATTAGTTTGTAACCATACAGTTTAAGTTAGTAATGATGTGGAAATAATTTTTTTTACCTTGTTTTTTCACCTCCGAGTCCACCAATCAGCTTCTCTGCTCTGTCTAGTTTTTTCGTACAAAGATCGACCTGTACCGGTCAAAGAGGATAAGCTTTAATTATATAGAAACGAGTCGAATAAAGCAACAGAGCAGCTTTAATAAGGTGATCCTTTTCTGCTCGGCACAGACAAGGAATAATGATGACCAATTCTGCTAAATGCGATCATTACCAACCTGTTTTTCCAGGTCAGCCTTTTTCTTGACGTTAGCTTCGTATTTCTCTTGTAGTCTCGCGAGTTTGTCTTGGACCTCTTTCAGCGCAGCACGTTTTTTATTCAAGCCCTGGAAATAACACATTACATAAACAGGAATTGAGTGACGTTTTTGAAATACTTCAAACCTATCCAGGCACAAGGTATTTGAAGGCCAAAGACTGGCGTGGTGTGATTGCACGAATATGATCTACAAACCTCCATTGCTACTGCAAGGTCTGATTCAGCTTCTTTCAGAGCTATTTTTTTCGGCGCTACGACGCGTGCCACTCTGAATGGGGAAAGAGTTACTGTTAGCATTATATCAAAATAGCACAATTATCATTCCAATAGACCCCTTGCTGCAATTCCAAAAGCAGTTCAGTTTGGAGGACAAGCAACTGAAAATATTCCATTGTTTTGTCCTCCAAGCTGAACTGCTTTGGGAATTTCTGCAAGGGATCTATAGTAAATATACCGCGTTTACTATAGAATGCATCGAAGCCATCATTATCTATCATCCTTGGCTAAGGAGTGTAAATCGTTAAGGCGTTTGTCACGCGCCATACAGATAGCCAAGGTGGTATTCATATTGAAGAGTAGAGCAGACACGGTCACGGTATGACACAGGCGCACCTGACCAACCCTGAGTCGTACTTTATTGTTTGTCACAGTCTTACAGAAACTTTTCCAACATAGCCAAACATCATTCTCTAGTGCATGTCGCCCGCCTCGTTTTGGTATACGCTAACGATTTTAAAAAATTCAAACGTACATAGAGTTCCCTCCCTCCCACTCCACCCTCTCGCGGGGAAAAAGTAAGTTTAAGAATAGCAGAGTCAATATTACTTACCTTTCGTACGAGTCCATAGCGATAACCCATCGACACAAGCCTTCTGCCGCAGTAGACGCAGTCTTGATCTTATCAGGGTCAAACTCCGGGTTAGAAGTGTATTTGGCACGGATTTGTTTGATTACAGGAGCTGGAATATTGTCCTGTAGTAGTGTGGAAAACAAAGCAATAAAGCGCCTAGTTAGACGAGGGTGGCGTGATTACCAATGATATACGTTAAAACAGTGTTGATTACATATATCTGGAAGGTATTCATCTTTTGCATAGCTGGAACGTGCGGCTAATACCTATGAGAGCCATATCAGTCATATTATTGTTCAGCCTTACCTTATCAAAGGTCTGTAGTGATTGCAGGAACTTCATGTCTCCAAGAACACGTTTTGAAGGGCCCCAGAAATCCTCGATCTTCTTTCCTGTGTAAAAAAAACAATACACATGATCTAGCAATGAGCTAATCTACGTATTTGCGTTTAATTTTTTTCTGAGTGTCCTTTGCATTTCGCGTAGAAATCTATCTCAAAAAATAGAGAATTCTTAGAAAAGAGGAGTGTATTTGACAGTGTTCGTTTGCAGAAAGAGAGGGAAAGTATGGTGTGGAAAACTATGGTATGTGACATGGTCGCGGTACAAAAATGACAACACCCGCTTAGCCAATCATAGCAATCGGAATTCAGTCCTACACACTTGGTCACCATGCCCGGAGAAAACCCAGAACACCATCTGGTTTACTTGATTTTGATTTGGTTTTGATTAAATTACTTGGTTTTTTGGTTGATGTGAGTGTTCATACCTGATCCTGATGGATCTGGAATCCTGTCCGGCTTCATACCCTTCAAGATACAAATAGCTTCCATGACAAGCTTTACACCAGATGGAGGACTCTTCATAGACTTCACCACAGTGATGTCCTGCAATAATACACACCTACATAGTTACAATTCACTACTGCTTTGCTGTATCAGTATTGTTAACACAAGTCATTGCAAGGTCATCGTGATAAGTAATAAGTAAATTACGGCCACGCAATTGTCGCAGCGTTTCCCACAGACATCCCTAACAGCTCGTTTCATCTCCGGGTCTGTACATGTACTTACAGCAGGTGTGAGGGTATTCAGAGCTGCTAAGGCACTCTCCAGAATTGGAATAGCTTCTCCGAGATCTCGATCACATTCATCTTTGATTGCTTTGGCAGCCATTGCTTGTTCATTTGCTACAGCCTCGTCTGCTTTGACAATCTGGGGGAAAAATTCAAATGAGTAGAAAACTTGACGTCTTGCTCTTTTAATATTTTTGTTTTCATTCACAAGTTTTTAGTGATTCTGCAATGTCGTTTACCTTTTCAGTCTTGGCTACCTCTATAGAGTCTCTCTCAATGATAACCATAATATCATCCACTTCTTTACCCGCCTGAATCAACTGTGGTTGTAGGGCTTCCAACTCGGCCTGCATACCTGAAACCTGCACGTCACAAGAGGATTCAAATTATCGAAATTTGTGCGCAAAGTAAAATTTCTTTTTTAAAAGGAGTGAAAAGTGATCTGACACATCATAAGACTTGCTTTACCTGAGACTGTGCGGAATCAAGTTTCTCCAGACCCACTTCGTATCTTCGCTTTGCCTTTACGACCTCACTGTAATAAAATAATCACGTATTAACAAAGAAAGGAGCTCAAGCTCATGTCTGTGTCCTTATTTCGCCCTAAGTCCAGTCACTAAACTCGTTGATGCCCTCACCTTAGAAATGAGCGAGTACCAGCGTACAGGCCTTATTTACACGAGTCTAATACAAGATACAAGTCTAGATCTGGGTCTGGGTCTTGGTCTAGGTCTGGATCTAGGTCTAGATTTAGGTCTATGTCTGGGTCTGGGTCTGGGTCTAGGACTGGCTCTAGGTCTAGGTCTATGTCTGGATCTAGGTCTGGGTCAAGGACAGGGTCAAGGCAGGTCTAGGTTTGGCTCTAACTGACAGCGCAACTGGACTAATTTGCTCTTGCACTTTAAGATATTTTTATTTTGGTTTTATGATAAGTATATTAATTAACAACCTAAAGAAAAACAATCATTTCATCTTACACTTGTTTCTTGTTGAGCAGGGTCTTGAATGTGCTGATAAGTTCAAGGTATGATGTGGGCGTGACGTAATTATGACGTTTCAGCTCGTTAAGGTACTTGACAGATAGTTCTCTGGTTCCAGTATGAAATTTCTGACACATCTCTACACAGCCTGTTTTGATTTCTGGTGCAATTTCCACATCTTCAAGGAAGCGCTGAGCGACAACTTGAAGAGCATCTGCTGGCCAGGACTGTGAATAAATATAACGATAATAAAATATAACGATGGAAATCAATTACTCCCTAAAGGACTTCACATATCTTTATCTTCAAAACGACTAGCGTCGAATAACTATGGGGTGTGCTTAAGAACAAGCTTCTGTAGTGAATCAACCACAATGCTTTAACAGTTCACACATCATGGCTTGGATACCGCACGCGAGAAATCAGAAATCAGAAATTAGAACTCGGTTTATGGAACTGCATTTCCAGAGGCTTAACTTCAACATAGTATCAGCTATATTAGTGCATTTTTGTCCTTCAATGTTTTATACTAAGATGGTTTTTGTACCTGGAACCAATCAATGGTGCAGCAGTTAACAAGAGAGGGGAACTTCCTGAGTCTGTTTCTGAATGCATCACCAATAGGACTCATAGCAAGCACGATATGCAATTGATCTCTGACACGATCGATGAAGTAGTTAAAGAGAGCCACGGGTGAACCATCTGTCTGCTTGGACTTGTCACGTTGTCTGTTAGAAACAAAAACGACTCAGTCATTATGGATACTGATCAAAAGGCCGGCATGTTGGTAGAAGCAACAAGTTTTTGCCCCTGTAGCCTCGCATCAAAGCTAATCAAAGCGAGTTCGTAGGGTATGAACAATGTTTTTTTGGAGGGCAGAAAGACCTCTGCCAGCACAAAGGGTAAAGCGGTTACTTCCCTATATCCTATTGTTTGATTATTGGTATCTTGCTAGAAAAAGCCAAGGAAAAATAATAGAGCATTCAAGAAAGCAAAGATAAAACCCTAAACAAATGACATCTAAAAAGATTAGAACCTGCGAACGCAGAGGCACTTTAACAAGAGAAATGTAAGCAATGTTTCTCTCACCTGTCCCACTGTCGCATCTTTTCACAAATCTCCTGTTTTTCATCAAGGGCAAACAGATTTGGTACTTCACCAGCATTCAGTAAGTTATTGACGTCCTCTAAGAACGATTCTTCTTTGATCTGGCTGTCAGTAAACAAAAACACACCACTGACGTCTCCTTCAGCAGTTTTACGTAAGATTGCCTTGAGATCTTCTCGCCACTCTGTCGATGTATAACCTTTACCGATCTCCACCTGAAACATGGATTAAGAATATTGCTTTATTCAGTACTAAGAATGTTTATATGCACTCTTTATATAGAGCTCGTTAACAAGGCGCCAAGAGCAACATTACCACTACTACCAGCAACACGGCTACGAAAGCATCAACAAGAATTGCGCAACAAACAAACTATCCGCATTCACACGTTGCATAACTTAATGTTAAATACTGTTAACACTCGACAACAGACATTTTTTCTGATGCAAAGGGGATAATGCGCAACTGACATTGTCCATGCAGAATCGATGTCATCGACAGGCACCTATAAAGTCTTGCCATCTGATCATCAGTAACATCCGAAAAGCGCGCAAATCTATAAAGCTTCTGCGACTGTTACCTGACAGAGATCGTAGTCGGACATGTGAGCAGCTAATCTTGTCAAGCTCTGTCTTCCACTTCCTCCAACACCGACCAATAGACAGTGACCACGTGGTTGCTTAATGACTCGAGAGATTCTTGATACGTGTTCGATGGCAAATCTAACCAAGAGAAGGAAAACGTAGGACGACGAATGACAAGGTTACAACCTATTATTTCCCAAAAATGATCTGTTAGCTTCGAATGATTAAAAGGCGCTCGCGCTCTCAGACACTTAAATGTCACTGAGATTTCCACCTCAAAAAAGCCTGTATTTTTACATGCACTGGAAATTTGCGCGTCCGATTCCTCTACACGTGAATAGTTGCGACGAAAACATGTTCCTTCGTTTGGAATTGAAGCGCTTCGTTTGAAAAGAAAACTATGAGATTTGACGTGGCGACCGTTGTCAGGTAGATGCAACGCTCAATTCGCCCAAAAAGTAAAACCTATTCAAATATTGGAAACGATTGAATTTACCTGAAAAGGACCAGGTTCATTGGTTTCTTGCTCATCAGGTTAAACTCTTCCAAGTAGGACTCCACGACTCCACGCAGTTTATTCAGGTCTTGTACTTCTACATATTGTCTGGGATCAGCTTTAGGATCAGTGAAATCACAGAACATCAAGCTCCGCATGTCATCTTCTTCAACCTTACCATCGCCATTGGAATCGAGGCTCTCGAAAAGAGCGTCGAATTCGATGCCCAGGTGGCTCTTGCTCAAGTCACGGATCGTACCGTATAACCATTTACGGTCATCGTCATCGACCAAACGATCGTAGAACACACGGAATACCTGTTCAGTATTGAATGGAAGGTATTAGGCAACTGTTCATCATGATCAACATGATCATCACTATCATCTCCAATAACAGCAACAGCAACAACAACAACAACATCGTCGTTGTCATCATCATCACCAACATCATCGTTGTGATCATCATAGTTATGAACAACATCGACATTGCCGTCGTGGTCATCATCATCACCACCACCACCCCCACCATCATCATCATAATCATCATCATCACCATCATCGACAACAACAATATCGCTGTTGTGGTCAATATTATCAATCATAACATTGTCGTCATCCCATTGCCATTTATCTCATTGTATCCTCAACTCCCATTTCCAACTGTTCTTAAATTTTTAATTCTAAAAATCACTAGAATCATATTCTCTTATTGCGCTTGTCCTGATAACAACTGACCTCGTGGGTCCAGAGTCGTTTGAGCTGGTTGTGCTCTGTTAATCTGTCTGGAGACGACAGTAGAGTTCCCTGCAAAGAAAATGAGAGAAAATTGCTATCAACTACGGAGGAAAGAGTAGTGGTACTACATTGTAGGTTTAATGTTAATCTAATGTTAATTTGATACCACATACTTGAATAACTCTTGCAAAGTCCCTGAGATTGAACAAGTAATGTGACTTGGCAGGCGTCGGTAGTAAATTATCCATAGCATTTCTGTACACTTCAAGCGTGGCATTAACTAGCATATCACCAACAGGAGTAAAGTCTTTAGCGAATCCCCTGTACAAAACAACGCGAAAGTTAGACGCACTTACAACGAAATAATACATGTACCATGCAGTGGATAGCTTTTGATTATTGTAGAAAACAGAAGCCTGGCACGGCAGATCCGTATTTTAATGTCAATTTGGTGAATATCAGAAAAACTCTAAAAGATAAGAGTTTTTGCAAATCTTGCCTTAGAACGTCTTTATGCTCTACGGCTCAAGGCAAGTTTACATTATTATTCATAAAATATTTTAAATATAACGCGTGCGCTGATTGGCTGGCTACCGTGTTAATATCAGAGGACAGAGACGCGCGCGCTAAAACAGCGAAAAATAGTTTATAAAAGCAATCTAAAACGATCACTTATGTGTTTGCACTGTGATATAAACATTCGGTTACGCTTTGTGTTCCTAAGCTTGCTTTTCTCCTATCGTGTTTATATCACAGTACAAAGACATGCACGTGCTTTTTATATTGCTTAAATACTAAGCGTGTTTCGCATTTCTTTTAACATATATTTCTTCGAGATTCGTTTAATGTGTAAAATGTGTGCGTGCACAAGATCTTTGCCCTCTGATACAAACTACAGCCTCACGTTGAAATTTGAGTTTGAAAAATCAGAGTGCAAGTAGTTCTTGCGAGTAAACATTTAGTGCAAGTCAAACCTTGTAGTAAGATGCCAATCCATGATCCTACCGAAAATCTTGATCATGGTATTATCATCGAACTTAGTGATACTGACGTTATTGAAGTGTCGTAAGAAGCGTGGTGTTACAGGGTTACGGCCACCACCAGGAGGACCCATAGCTGCCATGATCTGGATATCTACCAGATGGATGGGTGAGGTGTCCTTAAGGTCATACCTACAGCACAGTAAAAACAGAAGGCAAAATAACAAACTTGATCAGTAATAAAAGGAAAACGAAGTAAAGTTTGCACTGTGCAATATTGCACCATGGGTTGATAACGCGTGACGTATTGTATGTTTGGCTATTCAAATGTGAGCTTGTTGGTTGCTTTTTTGCTTGTCTTTAAGTTGTTTGATTGCTGGTTAGTTTATTTTTGTTTGTTTGTGTTTTTCGTTGTTATTTTTGTTTTTAAAGGGTGTAGCCAGGAATTTCCATGAGTAAAAGTAGAGGGGTACTACCAACTATCCTAATAGAATCGTGTCCCGCCCACCAAAACCTCTCCCCCAAAACAAAGGCACACCCAATGGGAAGGGGTCCCGGCACCCTCCCCCACGGATACGCCACTAGTGCTATTGTTATATTTTAGTTTATTAGTAAAGAACGCAAAAAAGAGACACAAAACATTTTTAGACCAGTCGGTATACTATAGGTAGCCCAGTAAACGGTTCAGAATGAAAGTAATATAGCAATTAGGAAAAAAAAAAAGAAAAAAACCCGGTAAATGTATATATTGTTTACCATTGCCAATGATCCAGCCATTGTCTGAGGAGTTCAATCGGAGGCTGAGCACCATACACCTCACGAGCAGGCATGTTAAGATCGTCCACAAATACAACCTGTCATACAAAGAACGAGCTTTACAACTTGGCAATAAACACAAATCATTATAATATTAGATTGCAGTTCATGTGACCATGACGGTGCCGTGACCGAGAACTCTGATCGGATGAGCAGTGGACTCACGCGCTGTGATTGGTTCACCGGGAGTCGTCAATTCCGTACTGTGACAGTGCTGCATGCCGTGACGTTTCACAGTCATACGAGATCTTTGAGGGCCACCTGAAAATTATCTTTTGGTAACGGTGCTCCCTAACTAATAAAGTTGTTATTATTACTCGTATCTGATGTCTCGCGAGAAGAGAGTCGAATAAAGCAAATAACAAAATGAAGGGTGACTTACAGTTTTCTTGCCCAATGGAGGTCCATAAACACCTTTTCTTCGTTTGTCTAGTTTAGACATGATTATATCCTGGGTTTGTTTGGCTGTTGTTTGAGCCGAGAAGTTAATCAGAAGTGGCTTGTATTTCTCGTGCAGCTTTTTCAGCAAGAAATTCTGGTGAACAAAAACATCATTGTCAAACTTTCCTTGCTAAAATTGATTGAGCTATGATTGGAATGGACTCGAACTGAATGAATTTCGATGGTTCAAGAGATCAGTTGGTTCAGTATTGATTGGTTAGTGGGTGTGAGTGGAGAGAGGGGGGTGGATGCGTTTTTAATGCTAATAGCTTGATTAATGTTGGGTAAAACTTTGCTGACTTGCTCAATGATGTTTCGTTGGCCAAGACTGGCTGGTACTGATGTATCTTAACCATGGGCCGCAGGATAGTAGAAAGCCGGAGTTAGTGGGGATCAAATTCACAATTATCCAATTATTATTGTAAGAAGCAAGCGTGGCGTAGTTGGTTAGTGCGCTGACTGCTAAGCAAGTGGTGCGTAGTTGGATCCTCAGTGACCTCACACACTTGTTCCGACTTCTCCCTAATCCGTGTAGGGTGGGGGGTGGTGGGGTGGGTTACCGTAGCTGAAGGAACTACCGGCCTTAAATAAAGTTACTTTACTTTTACTTTGAGGTTTTCAACAGCATTACCGTGATATAAACCGATTTTCCGGTACCCGTTGGTCCAATAAACAGACATGGCTTCTCATGGGTAACTAACTGC
>JAAAQI020067562.1:0-17362 GCA_011800005.2 Stichodactyla mertensii | reverse complement strand
GCGCCCCAGGGCGGCCCTTTTCAATTCGATTTTTCTTAATTGGTATCCTTTTTCTTATTTTTGATTTAGAAATTTCTTTCCTTTTTCCTTGATGTGTTGTATACAATCAAATATCCCCTTTTGGTTATTGGACTATGGTCGTGTTTTTAGGCATTTTAACTTTGGGTTTGGTTTATGAATGGTTAAAAGGTGGCTTAGAGTGAGAGTAAACCTTTCATTGGTGACTTAGGGTGAGCAAGTTATAAAGTGGAAGAAAAAGTCCTATCCGTTATGAGAGTAACGGCCCCACCATCAATGGTGGCATAACAACTACTTGATACCAACTCCGGTGTCTGCTTTGATCCATGCTGCAACTATGGTGACGGCAGGCGTTTTTTTACTAATTAGATCGTCCCCCCTATTAGAACAAGCTCCCATGGCTTTAATGATCGTGACCATTGTTGGATCTCTTACGGCATTTATGGCCGCTACAGTCGGTTTGGTCCAAAACGATCTTAAAAAAGTAATAGCTTATTCGACTTGTAGTCAATTGGGCTATATGGTAATGGCTTGTGGTATTTCCCACTACTCTATAAGTTTGTTTCATTTGATGAACCATGCTTTTTTTAAAGCCCTATTATTCTTAAGTGCCGGGTCTGTGATCCATGCTTTGGCTGACGAGCAAGACATGAGAAAAATGGGGGGCCTCATTAGATCAATCCCCTTTACTTATACTATGATAGTTATTGGCTCTTTATCTTTAATGGGCTTTCCTTATTTAACGGGGTTTTATTCTAAAGATCTTATCTTAGAGTTAGCTTATGATCAATATTATTTAGCTTTTGCTCATTGGTTGGGGGTTTTTTCTGCTTTATTAACAGCTGCTTACTCCCTTCGATTGGTATATCTTACTTTTATATCGAACACTAACTCTAAAAAAGAAGTTTTCTCACATGCTCATGAGGGTTCTTGAAATTTATCTTTACCTTTAGTATTCTTGGCTTTAGGGAGTATTTTTGTAGGTTATTTGACCAAAGAGATTATTTGGTCATTTCAGATCACCCTCCCCCCTATTATCCCCACTTCTATTAAATTAATGCCGGTAATCTTTAGTCTTTTTGGGGCGGGAGTTGCTATAGTTTTTTATCATTATTCTTCGCGAATCTTTAGTGCACCAGTCTCGCCCGTTGGCCTTGCTAGTTATACCTTTCTGTACTCGGCTTGACAGTTTAATTATATTGTTAATCAATTTTTGGTTCAGAATGTGTGGAGACTAGGCCATCTAATAACATTCCGGACTTTTGATAAAGGGGTGTTAGAGTTGATAGGCCCTAAAGGGATTTCTCAATTCGTAATTAAACTTACTCAGGAGCTTAGTAATTTGCAATCGGGCTTAGTCTTTAATTATGCTTTGGTTATGTTAATTGGGGTGGTCACATTAATTGTACTTATATAGCTGGTATATTGCAAAATAAAAGGCCATACTTTTTATTTGTGATTAATGTTAGTTTAAAATTAAATCTAAAGGTTTGAGAGATGCGCCCTTATACCACCCCTGCGGGGGAGGGCGCCGCAGGGATATTTTTAAAAAAGGGGTAGTCCTTTATTCTAAATGGGAGGTGTTGCAGTTACAGGGATTATTAAGATGCATAAGTCTTTTTAACTGCCCCTCCCTCCAGATTTGAGGTTTTAAGAGTACCTAGAGAGATAATATTACCAGGGCGATTTTTCAAAGGACCTTAAAATTAGAAAAGGGGGTTAGGTTAAGGTAGACCGTTAGCCTTCAAAGCTAAAAGTGTGGGTTCAAGTCCCGCCCCCCCTGAAGGGGTTAAAATATAAGTCCCTTTAAATAGTTTCATCTCATATCTACTTCTCTTTTCAGATAACGGTGGTTTTTCTGGTTTGGACAAATAGTCCTTCCTTCATCTTTAGGCAGATGGGTGAAGCTTTTTTCTTAAGTATTTTTATCTTAATAATAATTATTTACAGCGTACAGAATCCTACTTTAAAAGTATCGTTTCTAACATTGTTATTTATAAGCTGTTGGGCAAACGTTGATTTCTTTTCCTCTTGGCAAGGTGGGCTATTAACTATAAACAGTTGAGTAATGACCACAAAGATAATGATTTTAGTAGGCGCCTTTGCTATTTTATTGATGTTAGATCCTCTTTCTCAGAAAAGGGAGTCCCACGCCCCTGTTTTAATTTTAATGGTAGCTTTGGGAAGCATTCTTTTGGTCTCTGCGAGTAACTGGATGTCGGTTTATCTCGCTATTGAACTTCCAACTCTTTCCCTTTTTATATTAGCGGCCCAAAAGAGGGGATCTGGATATAGTGCTGAAGCTGGATTAAAATACTTTGTGTTAGGTGCGCTTTCTTCAGGTCTATTTTTGTTTGGGTGTGCTCTTTTATGTGGATTAACGGGAGGAACTAATATTCCATGTATAGATCTCGTACTTAACCAAGGGAGTGGCCCAGTTTTCCATACCTCTGGTGTGATGACTCCTATAGGAGGTCTTTTAATTACGGGTGCGTTGTTGTTCAAGTTATCTGCGGCCCCCTTTCATATGTGGGCACCAGATGTATATGATGGAGCCCCTACTACGACTACCGCTCTATTGGCTACAGTGCCCAAAATTGGGATATTTTCTATTTTAGTTTCGATTGGACCGGTGGCTAATGTTCTGTTGATTGGGACAATATTTTCAATGGTTGTGGGTGCTCTTGGTGCTTTAAATCAAACCAAAATAAAACGGTTGTTGGCCTATAGTGGGATTGCACATATGGGCTTCGTTCTTTGGGGGATAGAAATTGGGTCTTTTGAAAGTGTGCAGGCTAGTTTGATATATATGATTTTATATGTTATTATGTCTATTTGTACCTTTGCTATGGTATTAGCTTTAGGGGGCTTAAAGAATTTAATTGTGGAATTTAGTGGTCTTTCGAGAAGGGAGCCGGTTTTGGCCGTAACATTGGCTTTAACTTTTCTCTCTATTGCTGGGATCCCCCCTTTAATTGGATTTTTTAGTAAATGGTGGGTTTTATTGTCTGGTATTACCTATCAGTATTACTTAGTTTCAATTTTGGCTGTAGTTTGCTCCGTGGTGGCTGGTGTTTATTATGTTAGAATAGTTAAAATTATTTATTTCCAAGCCGATTCCTTTTTTTTAGTGGGCCTTAAAACCCTTAGAGAAAAAAAAAGGATAAACTTTAGGAAATCTCTGTTGATTGGGGCCAGTTTGTTTCCAATTGGATTTATGATAATTTCCCCTAATCTGTTATTACAATTGGCCCACTGGGCTACGGTGGGGCTATTTTAGAAGAGGTAGTTAAAAATTAGCACTTAATATTAGAAAATAAGTAAAATGGGTCCTTTGATTTTGGGGAATATAGAAGGCAAGTGGCCCTTTTAATACATGCTAGTAGAGGCAACTCATGCAGACAGGTGAGTAAACCCGGAATCCAAGGTGCTGGGCCGGAGTCTTATTAGGTAGAAGGTGGTGTAAAAGACCACCTTGCCGAAGATGGGCTGCTTGGTTGGAGCCACGCTTTCACTGAAACAAGGGGAAGACTCACATAGAGGCAGCAGTAGAGAATCTTGTGCAATAAACGAAAGTATGACACAGAGAGGACACATTTAATTGAGCCCGTCAAATTAAGTGCCAGCCGACGCGGTTAAACTTAAGGGCTGGTCTTTATAAGTAAAAAGGCGTAAAGGATGTGTAGGCCAAGAAACAATCAAAGTAGGTAAATGGAATTTTTCTGGAGCGGTAGAATGTGAGGATAGAAAATAGAACCCCTAAGGTAAAAACTATTTACCACAAGGTAGGCTGAAACATGAGAGTGTGGGGAGCAAACAGGATTAGAGACCCTGGTAGTCCACACTGTAAACTTTGAAGATGATGCTTAGCAGACCCGAAAGGTAAAATCTTCCGCCTGAGTAGTACGATCGCAAGATTAAAATTCAAAAACTTTGGCTGTTCACTATTTCGATTAGAGGAGCGTGTAGTTTAATTCGATGGTCCGCGTGTTACCTTACCCCAACTTGAATCTGTGACCGGTATTGCATGGCCGTCGTAAGTTCGTGTATTAAGCTAGAAGGGACCCAACCCGGGCATTTGCCCGGAGGAAGTCAGGTCTTATGATCCGAATGTTGGGGGATTTTATGCGCTACATTTTCTTATATAATGGGAAACCTGAAAGGTGAGCCTCTAAAGTAAGAGTTCGGAAGGTCGCTGTAAGACGACTGGAAGTTGGATTTAATAGTAATCGGAAAGTAGGGCGTTCCGGTGAATTGGTACAAGTGTTAGCACAAATTGCCCGTCACCTTTACCTAGAATGGTTATTCGGACGTCTTCGGTGATTACGAATGCCTACGAGGTAAAGCAAGTCGTAACATGGTGAGGGAAGGGGAACCTTCCCTTGCCCGGCCTCCTTTATAAGGAGGGCTATAAAATCAATTCCCTTTATTCAGGGCGATGAAAAACTTATTAAATAATTGACTAATTATTAACCAATTTGGTTATGATCTGCCGGAGCCGTGGCAATTAAGCTTACAAGATGCTGCCCACCCGGTGATGGAGGAGATAATTTTTTTTCATGATCAAGTTATGTTTATATTGACTATTATTATTACAACAGTGTTATGGTTGATTATAAAAGCCCTAAGTGGTAAGGCTTACCATAGATATTTGGTTGATGGCACTTTATTAGAAATAATTTGAACTATAGTTCCGGCTATAATTTTAGTTCTTATTGCGTTCCCTTCCTTAAAATTATTATACTTAATGGATGAAGTAATGGATCCTGCTTTAACTATAAAAGCCATAGGTCATCAGTGGTATTGGTCCTACGAGTATTCGGACTATCAAGCGGAAACTTTAGAGTTTGACTCTTATATGGTGCCAACATCTGATTTAAATAAGGGTGATTTTAGACTATTAGAGGTAGATAATAGATTAGTTGTTCCTATCAACACACATGTCAGAGTCTTAGTGACTGGGGCCGATGTTTTACACTCATTTGCAGTTCCGGCGCTCGCTGTTAAGATGGATGCGGTTCCGGGCCGGCTAAATCAAACTGGGTTTTTTATAAAAAGACCTGGGATTTTTTATGGCCAATGTTCGGAGATTTGTGGGGCTAATCACTCCTTTATGCCTATAGTAATCGAAGCGGTCTCTCTAGATAAATATATCAATTGAGTATTATCTGGGTCTAGCGAATAAGAGTTATGATTTTTCACAAAAATTGATTGGGCTTAATTTTCCTTTTACTTTTTTTGGGAATAATTAACGTAATGAGAGTTCCGAGAGATAATAGTGTAAAATTAAAGAGAGTCGCTCTAGAGTGGTCTTTAGCAACCTTAACTGCCACTTTAATTTTATGGGCGGCCTTTGATTTGGAGGGCCAATTTCAAACCATAAATCAAACAGAGTGGATAGTCCCCCCAGCTTTAAATTTTAAATGGGGTCCCCTTTTTTTAGCTGTTGACGGAATTTCTTTATTTTTTTTAGTTTTAACTGCGCTATTAATTCCAATATGCATTTTGATTAGTTGAAACTCAATAAAATTTTTATTAAAAGAATTTTTATTATGTCTTTTATTTTTAGAGGTTTTACTAATGGGAGTTTTTTCAGCGCTGGACCTATTACTGTTTTATATATTATTTGAAGGAATATTAATCCCTATGTTTCTTTTGATTGGGGTGTGAGGTTCGAGAGAAGAAAAAGTACGAGCCTCTTATTATTTTTTTTTTTACACTTTTGTTGGATCAGTATTTATGCTTTTAGGGATATTTCAATTATACAGTAGTGTGGGTACAACCGACTATCAAGCCCTGTTAAATATAGAATTGCCCACCTCCACTCAAAAATGGATTTTTGCCGGGTTTTTCTTAAGTTTGGCAGTTAAAATCCCTCAGGTTCCATTCCATATTTGATTACCCCAAGCCCATGTGGAGGCCCCAGTTTCAGGCTCGGTTATTTTAGCCGGGATACTATTAAAGTTAGGGGGGTATGGATTTTTAAGGTTTACTTGGCCAATTCTACCGGCGGCCACCGAATATTTTGCCCCTTTTGTTATTATGTTAAGTGTTATAGCAATAATTTATGGGAGCTTAACAACTTGCCGTCAAGTTGACTTAAAAAGACTTATTGCTTATTCTTCGGTGGCACATATGGGGCTTGTAACTTTAGGTTTATTCACTCATACAATTGAAGGATTAGTAGCGGCGGTCTTTATGATGTTGGCGCACGGCCTTGTGAGCTCAGCCCTTTTCATTGCGGTTACTTATTTATATGAGCGCCATCACACCCGCCTTATAAAGTACTATCGCGGAATAACTTTTTCCATGCCCATCTTTGTTAGTGTATTTTTGATTTTAACATTAACCAACATGGCTATCCCGCTTAGTTGTAACTTTGTTGGAGAATTTTTTTCGTTGCTGGCTGCTTTTGAATATAATTTAGTGATTGGTGTATTAGCTGCCACCGGGATGGTTTGGTCGGCTGCATATTCTCTTTATTTGTATAATCGTGTCAGCTTTGGGGCTGCCTCAAACTATCTTCTTTTTACAAGAGATTTAAACAGGCGTGAGCTTTTAGCCATATCTCCTTTGGTGATATTAATTTTCATTCTAGGAATTTTGCCCTCTCTAATCATCGATCCTGTTAAAAATGCTATAATGTTTAGTCCTGGAGGAGCCTAACCAAATGATTACAATGTGTTTTTTTACCTTATCATTTGGGACTGTTGCTTCTGGAATAATGGTTATATCTGCGCTTAATCCTGTCCACTCAGTTTTTTGGCTAGTAGTTGCCTTTACAAGTTCTGCGGCCCTCTTCATCTTATTGGGGGTAGATTTTATTGCTTTGATGTTTATCATAATATATGTGGGAGCAATAGCCATCCTATTTTTGTTTGTGATAATGATGTTAAATTTAACAGACTTTTCTCCAGCCTTTCGACGAGGGGGAGAGGCAGATATGACAAACTATGTACCAATAGGGCTGGCAGTTGGAACCCTTTTTTTTGAGGCGATCGCTTCAAGTTGACTCATCATGGGCGGTCCTTATGTTTATAGAGGTTTATTGGGCGCGTGGGACCTAGCTAATCCTTGGTTTTTAAAAAAATATCATAATATTGAGGCAATTGGGCGAATATTGTACACCGATTGTTATTACCTCTTTATTTTAGCCAGTTTTATATTATTAGTGGCCATGATTGGGGCAATCGTGCTTACCCAGGAGATTGGGATAGAAGTAGGCCCCACAGCTAAGAAACAAGACATCTTCTCTCAAACTAGTCGTGCTCAGGTCTAATTTAAATTAAGCAGTACATTTCAGTTAATGGTGCAATTAAGAAAACAAAATCCCATCTTATCCATTGTGAATGGACTAATTATTGATTTACCGGCCCCTGCCAATCTTAGTTATATGTGGAACTTCGGTTCTTTATTGGGGGTGTGTTTAGTTATACAAATTGCTACAGGAATATTTTTGGCAATGCATTATTGCGCGGACGTAAGCTTAGCCTTTGCTTCAGTGGACCATATTATGCGTGATGTTAATTATGGATTTTTATTAAGGTACTTTCACGCTAATGGGGCCTCTATGTTTTTTTTATGTCTTTATATGCATATTGGTCGAGGGCTATACTATGGAAGTTATTCTAAAGTTGAAGTTTGGAATGTTGGTGTTGTATTATTAATATTGACAATGGCAACGGCTTTCATTGGATACGTTTTACCTTGGGGACAAATGTCCTTTTGGGGCGCGACAGTTATTACTAATTTATTATCTGCAATCCCCTATGTGGGCACAGATATTGTTCAATGGGTGTGGGGAGGATTTAGTGTGTCTAATGCTACACTTAATCGCTTTTTCAGCCTTCATTATTTATTTCCTTTTCTTTTAGTGGCTTTGGCGGCCGTGCATCTAATTTGTTTACATGTTGATGGCTCTAATAATCCTATTGGAGTAAGATCGGATCTTGATAAAGTGTCCTTTCATGTCTATTATACATCAAAAGATTGGTATGGAATAGTGGCGTTTGCAGTGTTTTTTTGCTCTCTTGTGTACTTGGCCCCTAATTTATTAGGAGACCCTGAGAATTTTATTCAAGCTAATCCTTTGGTAACTCCAGTGCACATTCAACCAGAGTGGTATTTTTTATTTGCCTACGCTATATTACGTTCTATTCCTAATAAATTGGGAGGGGTGGTAGCTATGTTTGCTAGTCTTTTAGTATTATTTTTACTCCCTTGGCTTCACAGTAGCCGATTTAGAGGATTAACCTTCCGGCCATTAGGTCGAATGGCTTTTTGGTTTTTAATTGCAGATTTCTTGTTGCTTACTTGGATAGGGTCTCAGCCTGTCGAAGAGCCCTTTATTCTGGTGGGACAATTGGCCTCTGTTTTTTATTTCTCTTACTTTTTAATATTAACCCCCTTATTAGGATATATTGAAAACCGCCTGTTATTCCCAAAGGGGGAGTGGTAGGTAATAAAGTTGGAACAATTTAATTAAATTATTTCAGCTTTTATTATTATTTACTTTTTTATTTTATGGGTTATTACTAATGGGATATGTTTATGAGCGATGATTAGTGAATATTATATTGCGAGCGGGGTCCCTCGACGTTGTGCATTCTTCCCCTTCTTAAATAACCCAGGTCTAACCTCCCGATGGCGGCTCTGTTGAGAGTCGCGAGATAGGAGAATAAGAAGGGGATAGTGTTTTTCAAGGTGCATTTGACCATTTTGAGGATGATTTTTTGGGGGCCCCATAAAAGGGGCCCTATCCACTCTTTTCTCAGGGTTAGTTTGTGGAAACGATGAATTTTGTCAAAATTTTTTACTTTTTAGTTAAAAGTGGCCCATTTAGGGGCAACTTATGATCGAAAGATTTCGTAGAGTGGACTAATGGTAAGTTGCCAGACTCATCATCTGGAGATGCAGGTTCAATTCCTGTCTCTACAATTAATTAAATTAAAAAGAGGAACGAATGGCGAGCTAGGGTGCACTAATAAGACGGAAAACCCGAAAAGACGAGGGAGAAGTTTTGAACTCGGATGTCTTCGCGGAAACGCAGGGAAATAAACTGGAAACTGAAACATCTAAGTACCAGAGCCAATTGGCACAGAGAAATCAAACGAGCTTCCGTGAGTAGCGGCGAGCGAAAGCGGAAAAGTCCTCAATGAGTTAGTAGTGGAAGATAGGTGTCTACACATCTAAGACTAAATGTTAGTGCACACCGAAAGAGAGAGTACTGTGAAGGAAGGCTGAAAGAGACTTGAAAAGATCTTAAAATTAGTTCCCTTAAGCAGACATATTATGTCGTACCTTTTGTATAATGGGTTCGCAAGGAAAAATTTGGCAAACTTAAGTTTAGAGACGAAGGTGTAGTGAAATCAAGGGGAGATATCCTCTTTAAGTCAAATTACCCGAAACCAAGTGACCTAGCCCTGGGCAGTTCAAAGGAACGAACCGTTGATTGTAGCAAAAATCTCGGATGACCTGTGGCTAGGGGTGAAAGACTAATCAAACTTGGAGATAGCTGGTTTTCTGCGAAAACTATTAAAGTAGTGCGTCCAAGAAAGTTAATTTTACATGATAAAGTTCAATCGCTCGGAGAGGGATTAACTCTGAATGTAAAAAATTAAGGTGGATAGACAGACAGTGGGCGATAAGGTCAATTGTCAAAAGGGGTAAGCCCTAATCAGAAGTTAAAGCCACAAATCAAAGTCAAGTGTGAAAGGGATGTGGAATTTAGACAATGAGGAAGTAGGCTTGGAACCAGCCATCTTTGAAAGATGACGTAAAAGTTCACTCAAGAAATTCTTTTATCCCTAAAATTATGGTGGCTAAAGTTGAGCTGAAACTCTGAGGGCGAAGATAAGAAAATATAATCATTTGAAAATTATTTGCTCGGTAGCAGAACGGACTGTAATATTGGTTCGGCGAGAGCCCAACCATCAGAAGTGATAATGCGAACATGAGTAAAAAATCGTTGGATCACTCCCCCAAGGCTTCAATTATAAATTGGGCTATACAGCCCCTAAGATAGTAACCCTCTGGTTGCGTCAATGGGTCTTATAAAAAACGCACGAAGTGCCAGGAAAGATTTATAAATTTTTACTGTACTAGTCTAACGCAAGTGGGGTGAAGTGAGGAGAGAACTTCTCTTAAGGAACTCGGCAAAATTTGGGCTTCGACTGTTTACCAAAAACATAGCTCTCTGCTAAAGCTAAATGCTGAAGTATGGAGGGTGAGGCCTGCCCAATGGTTGTATCTAAAAGAGTTGGCTAAGGTCAACTTCATAAGGGCAATTGAATGGCCGCGGTAACACTGACCGTGATAATGTAGCGTAATCAATAGCCAATTAATTGTTGGCCGGTATGAATGGCGTCACGAAGGCCCCACTGTCTTAAGAGGACTTTCCATGAAATTGAATTCGTAGTGAAGATGCTACGTCCATATTGTAAGACGAAAAGACCCCATTGAGCTTTACTAAAGACTTGCATGGCTCAAAATAATTTGATTTAAATAAAGAGTTTAGATAATGTGGGATCCGTTTCCGGTTAATGAAACACCACTCTTTTATTTTAAAAGAGCTAACATTGCATGGATAATGTAAGTTGGATAGTTTGGTTGGGGCGACCACCTTTTAAAAGGTAACGAAGGTGAGCTTAAGGTCCGTAGTTAATAGCCGGTGGCCTGACTGCAAGGGGGACGTCTCGAGCAGACACGTCCTTAGGGATGTGGGCTATAGTGACCCGTCATCTTAGTGTGGAATAGTTGACGATCAACGAATAAAAGCTACCATGGGGATAACAGCGTTATATCGTTAGAGAGTTTCATCGACGACGATGTTTGCGACCTCGATGTTGAATTGCGGCACCCTGGGGTGCAGCCGCCCCCAAGGGTTGGTCTGTTCGTCCATTAAAGCCGTACATGATTTGAGTTAAAAGCGTGGCAACACAGCTTGGTTTCTATCTACAATATGAAAAAACATCAATATAATTATCTTCTAGTACGAAAGGACCGAAGAATTAGCGATCCTCTTATTTTTACAAGTTACGATCGATCCATTGGCCCCTAGTCCAAGGTCTCACAGTTAATCACTGATTGCCTCTTAAGTGTGAAAATTATATTGAACTGTTTGATGTAAAGTAAAATTATAATTATGCAGGAGCCCCATTAAAAGGGGCCCCCTGGGTAAAAATGAAGAGTGAATAAACCTAGTTTTAAAGTAAGTAAATGAAATCTACTGTTTATCATCCTTATCATTTAGTAGACCCCAGCCCTTGGCCCTACATAGGAGCTTGCGGAGCTCTTTTTATAACTGTAGGTAGTGTCGTATATTTTCATTATAGCCAAAGTTGAGTTTTATTTATGGGGGCCATAACCCTTGGTCTAACTATGTTAGTTTGATGGAGAGATGTCATAAGAGAGGCTACTTTTCAAGGTCTTCACACTATGGTTGTAAAACAAGGTTTAAAATATGGAATGCTTTTATTTATTCTTTCTGAAGTCTTGTTTTTCTTTTCCTTTTTTTGGGCTTTTTTTCATAGTAGCATAGCCCCTAACGTGGAGTTGGGTGCAGTTTGGCCACCCCAAGGAATAAATCCATTAAATCCTTTTTCAGTACCTCTTTTAAACACAGCTGTTCTATTAAGTTCAGGAGCCACTGTCACTTGAGCGCATCATGCTCTAATCAGTGGAAAAAAAACTGAGGCTATAAATGGTTTAACCGCGACTGTTATATTAGGTCTTATTTTTACGGGCCTACAAGCAATGGAGTATTATGAAGCTCCTTTCGCCATTTCAGATTCGGTCTATGGTTCTACTTTTTTTGTAGCTACGGGTTTTCATGGTTTGCATGTTATAATAGGAACAACGTTTTTAGCTGTTTGTTTAGCTAGGTTGATCTATCACCAGTTTACTCGTCATCACCATCTCGGCTTCGAAGCTGCCAGTTGGTATTGGCATTTTGTAGATGTAGTGTGGTTATTTTTATATATTTGTATATACTGGTGAGGAAGTTAAAAGGCCTCGCCATAATTTTTGTTCATTTTCTTTAGTCGACCCTCTAATAATTAATACGTTTTTATAATGGCTCTGACAGGTACTAGGGTCGTACTTTTTAATAATGGGCCTTTTCCCGAAGACTAAGTACTGGCATGAGTGCCTGATTTATGAGCTTACCCTTAAGGGATGGGAAATCAATTTTTAACTCGTTGAGTGTTTTCCACTAATCACAAAGATATCGGAACTTTATATTTAGTATTTGGAATAGGATCCGGTATGATAGGCACAGCTTTAAGTATGTTAATAAGATTGGAACTATCTGCCCCTGGTACTATGTTGGGGGACGATCATCTTTATAATGTCATAGTGACGGCACACGCCTTTATTATGATTTTCTTCCTAGTAATGCCAGTAATGATAGGAGGGTTTGGTAATTGGTTGGTACCACTATATATTGGCGCCCCCGATATGGCCTTCCCACGACTAAACAATATTAGTTTTTGGTTACTTCCTCCTGCGCTTATACTATTATTAGGCTCTGCCTTTGTTGAGCAAGGAGTAGGGACAGGGTGGACAGTTTATCCTCCTCTATCCGGCATTCAAACGCACTCGGGCGGGGCGGTCGATATGGCCATCTTTAGCCTTCATTTAGCGGGTGCGTCTTCTATATTAGGGGCAATGAATTTTATAACAACCATATTTAATATGAGAGCCCCGGGCTTAACGATGGATAGACTCCCACTATTTGTGTGGTCTATTTTAATCACTGCTTTTTTATTATTACTTTCCTTACCAGTTTTAGCAGGTGGAATAACCATGCTTTTAACAGATAGGAATTTTAATACAACTTTCTTTGACCCAGCAGGGGGTGGAGACCCCATTTTATTCCAACATTTATTTTGGTTTTTTGGGCATCCGGAGGTTTATATTTTAATTCTCCCAGGATTTGGAATGATATCTCAAATTATACCAACCTTTTCTGCTAAAAATCAAATTTTTGGATATTTAGGCATGGTATATGCCATGTTATCTATTGGAATATTGGGCTTTATTGTGTGGGCACATCACATGTTTACGGTAAATTTCAGCCGCCGAAGGCAGCAATGTCTTCGTTTATTATCTTGCTATATGCTGGAAAAACCCTTCTTAAAAATAGGTGCTCGTCTAAGGTTAAGGCAGCTAAAATCTTATTTTTTATGGGGTTTACTAGCCGGAAATAAAAATTGGGATTAAGATGTTTACTACAACGACTCAAGTTTTAAGATCCTCAGAGACTGCACGCGAGAAATCCTGACAATGGTTAATTGGGTTTATTGAAACCCAGGGTCGCTTAGGCGTAGCTCGAAAATCTCATGGCGCGGAATGTCTTTCTCTTTCCATTTCTCGCCCTCTTAAAGATACCCAAATTCTCTATCACATAAAAGGTCTATTAGGGTATGGCCATGTCAAACTTTCAATGGTTGGGAAATATTATGTTGCAAATAGGGAGGCCTTAGTTGATATTTGTCCGCTTAAATGTTCGAGTGGCGGAGCTTGGTTAACAGGATTAATGGATGGAGAAGGTGCCTTCTTTATTTCTTTAAAACATAACCCTCACGCCCCAGAAAAAAAGAATGTAAGTTTTTCTTTAGCCATATTTCAGGCGGAGGGGTTGGTCTTAAGACCATTCCTTGAAAAATTAGGGGGAGACATAAGAAAAAATGAAAAGGATCACACTTTCATATGAGAGGTGAAAGAGAAAAAGGTTTTAATTCGAGCCATACGTTTTCTTAAAAAACATTCGTTACGAACAAAGAAACGGGTTGATTTTTTGAAATGATGTCGGGCATTAGAGTTAATTAATTATAAATCAGGATTAAGATACAGTCCGAACCGTGGCAAAAGCCTCGGCTGGAAAACGCTTCGCTTATTGAAGCGTTACCCCTCTTTATAGGGAACACATTAGTGGAATGGATGTTGACACAAGGGCTTACTTCACTGCAGCTACTATGATTATAGCTGTTCCAACTGGGATTAAGGTGTTTAGTTGGTTGGCCACCATTTATGGTGGAGCTGTTAGGTTAGATACACCTATGCTTTGGGCCATAGGGTTTGTCTTTCTTTTTACAATAGGGGGATTAACCGGGGTCATTTTAGCTAATAGTTCGTTAGATGTTGTTTTACACGACACTTATTATGTTGTAGCCCATTTTCATTATGTCCTATCAATGGGAGCTGTTTTTGCTATATTTGGTGGGTTCTATTATTGGTTTGGGAAAATAACTGGCTATTGTTACAATGAGCTTTATGGTAAAATCCACTTCTGGTTGATGTTTATTGGGGTTAATTTGACATTCTTCCCCCAACATTTCTTAGGCTTAGCGGGGTTTCCAAGACGATACTCTGACTTTGTCGATGGTTTCGCGGGTTGGAATCTTGTTAGTTCCTTAGGATCGACCATTTCAATTGTGGGTGTACTATGGTTTGTATATCTAGTATATGATGCCTATGTTCGAGAGATAAAATTTATTAGTTGAGTAGAGAACACTGGGTCTAGTTGGGCTTCTTTAGAATGGGTTCAACCATCCCCTCCTTTATCTCATACTTATAATGAGTTACCTTTTGTTTATGGGCCTTATCGATCTTAACAAATTAAAAGATGAAAAAAATTTTTGAATAAAAACCTTTTTAAAATCAATCTTCTCTTAATGGTAATTTTATCAGGAGGCGATAGTTACATTTTATTGAAGGGAGACATTTATTGAGCTCCTTCCGTTTAGCCAAATTGGCCCTGAACCCTACGGCCTGCGGAGTTCCTTTGAACAAAACAAGAAGCTTCCATTTAGCCTCGCCCCAAAAGTTTGGGCGAGGCCCAGCTGGGTCTCCTCAGTTGGTACTCTGTCTATAGTAGAAGGTTTCTCCCAGCCCCCCTCTCTGCTTCGCAGTTTACGGATTTTCCTGTCAAAGTAAATATAAAAGTACCTTTCCAGCCGTTGGGCCTTAAGGTCGAGCTTTGACCCGATCGCATCACTATTTCTATAAATGAAATTTCCATGTTCTTAACACCCCCAACCGGTTGGTTTGAGTGTAAGGAAGGCACTTTCTTGGACATACCTATAAATTTGGTTTGGGGACCTCCACTTTTTTATAAAGGAGTTATAGTTGGAGACCCGTTTAATTTCGTCTCTGATTATGATCATCCAGCGGCATTAGGTTTAGTAAAGAAGATGACAGAAACAAAGATTTTTCAAGAAATGTCACTCTTTCAAAGGAAAGGGGAGGCGGAGCTCAACAGTACCCCCTTTTATTAAGATCCCATGGAAAGAGCTATTTCTTGGAGAATATATTCAGCCTATAACGGCTTTAAAACTTTGGTTATGACGCGGAGAGGTATACTCCTCTGATACTTCTTATGGGTATGCATGTAAAGTTTTAGGGTTAGCTAAGAATCAATTTATTATTCAGGCGTTTCGCCGACAAATCGTAAGATCGAGCCAATTTAGTAATGTACTATAGATATATGATAGTAGCTATTTTATTATTATTGTTGGGGGTGTTAGGAATTGTGCTGAATAGAGGACATCTTATAATTATGTTAATGTCAATAGAATTAATTTTATTAGCCGCTTCTTTTCTATTTTTGATTAATTCTATTGTTACAGATGCTTTAATCGAACAAGTTTTTACAATTATGTTATTGACGGTTGCCGCGGCGGAGTCTTCTATTGGGCTGGCTATTATGGTGGCCTATTATCGAATAAAAGGAACGATCGCTATTAAATCTCTTAATTGACTTAGAGGTTAAGTTGCAAGAAAAAAAAAATAAAGATGCCCCAATTGGAAACTGCTACTTATTTAACTCAATATAGATGAACTTTAGTCGCTTTATTTTTATTATTCTCTTTTTTGGTAATCTCCGTCTTACCCGTTATTAAAACTAATTTTTTAATTAGAAGATCAATTGGGATAGGTTGGACAGGGGCCCCTAAAACATCTGACTTAAACAAGGGGCCAGCTTCGTTATGGAGTCAAGATAAAATCTAACATATTAACCCCTCTATGGGGCTATAATTAAGATGGGTGCTGCTTATTTCGATCAATTTAAAGTAGTGGATTTGATCGCCCTCACTAACTCGTCAATGATGATGATGTTGGCTGTGGCTGTAGCTCTGATATTGTTAAAGGGAGACCGATTAATCCCTAACCGATGGCAAGCAATCATGGAGTCGATTTATGATCACTTCCACGGGTTAGTAAAAGATAATTCGGGGACCCAATACTTCCCCTTTGTTTTTACCCTCTTTATTTTTATAGTATTCTTAAATATTTTAGGCTTGTTTCCTTATGTCTTTACAGTAACAGTTCATGTAGTCGTTACGTTAGGCTTGTCATTTTCAATTGTAATTGGTGTAACTTTAGCTGGGCTTTGAAAGTTCAAGTGGAACTATTTAAGCATTTTAATGCCGGCCGGGGCTCCTCTAGGATTGGCCCCCCTTTTAGTAATAATTGAAACAGTAAGCTATATATCTAGGGCTATCTCTTTGGGGGTCCGTCTCGCTGCAAACTTATCAGCTGGCCATTTATTATTTGCCATTTTAGCTGGGTTTGGTTTTAATATGTTAACTACAGCGGGAGTTTTAAATATCTTTCCTGTTTTAATTATGGTTTTTATAAGTTTACTAGAGGCTGCGGTAGCGGTTATTCAAGCCTATGTATTTTCTTTATTAACTACTATTTATTTGGCCGATACTATTGTTTTACACTAAGTTTTCCTCAGGCGTAGTAATGTATATCTTAGTTTTAACTGTCCCCCTTTTGGGGGCCTTAATTTCAGGTTTGTTTGGTAGAAAAATAGGTGAAAGGGGTGCTGGAATTTTTACTTCAAGTTGTTTAATTATAAGTTTGTCGTGATCCCTTTTGATTTTTTATGAAACTACATTAAACTCTTCAACTACGTATATAAAATTATGGCGGTGGTTGGACTCAGATTTAGTAACTGTCTGGTTTGGCTTACAATTTGATGCTCTTACTGCAACCATGTTATTTGTTGTTACCGCCATATCTACTTTGGTACATATTTTTTCTACCGCTTATATGGACGGTGACCCCCATGTCCCTCGATTTATGTCTTATCTATCATTATTTACATTTTTTATGATTTTATTAGTAACCAGCGATAATTTCCCACAACTTTTTATTGGCTGAGAGGGTGTAGGGCTCTGTTCCTATTTATTAATAAACTTTTGGTTGACTAGAATCGAGGCTAATAAGGCAGCTATAAAGGCTATGTTGGTTAATCGAGTGGGGGATATTGGGTTTGTCTTAGCCATGTTGGCCATTTGGGATCAATTTGGGTGTTTAGACTTTGCTTCTACTT
>JAAAQI020067451.1:0-7500 GCA_011800005.2 Stichodactyla mertensii | reverse complement strand
AAAATGTGGCGGTCTCCTTAAGGTTTTTATTTTATTCATTCATTTATTTATTTTTCCTTTCCTTTTCGTTTTCACTTTGATTTTCTTTGACTTTCATTTCGTATTCATTTTCTCGTCGTTTTCTTTTTCCTTTCATTTTTCTTTTCTCTTTCTATTCCCTTTTTTTTTTTTTTTGGTCTGTATAAGCTCATTTATGTAATGCATTATTTATTCAACTGCGATGATGTCTTTTTCTCTCAGTTAAATTCAAAACGAAAAAATTAGAAATAAAAGAATCGACCAATCGCCAATAAAAATTACCCGTTTTCGTTTAGACCAAAAACGATAAATTGAATTCCCATTTTACAGAAATTAACGACCTGAGTCTTTATTAATGGCCGTCACATTACACTATTAATCGGGATATCCCACCGTTTTACTGGCAGACATCTCGTCTTCGTTAATCTGATTGCTAAGATGTACAGAGCCAAGCATTATATGTCTAACTCTTTGATAGTTCGAATAGGCCACTCTTTAACTTGTCGCCGGATATTCCAGGGAATGTTCTAGAAAGGAGAAATAGGTTTATTGCCCATATCGTGCATATCATGACTTCTAATATAACCCTCGTTTAGTCTCTTATCTCAACGAGTTAGCCGGACACAGTTTCAGCATTTGTAGACCTTTTTGTAATAGCTGTGTATAGCTAATATTTCCAAAATGTTGTGTTCGCCAAATTACATAGAAGCGATGGAAGAAAAGTCATTCCATGTTTTGTTGTGACCTGGGTCTGCGTAATTATAATTATGTTTTGAGATAAAGTCAATATAAACAAATATCACGTGATACCTTAAAAAAACTCGCTCTCAATGCTTGTTAAAGGAAATCATTGTGTAGAGTTTATATTTATTATTCCCGGTTCACTGTTAACAAATACTACAGTTTAAGTTTGAATTTTTATCCCTTTAAACGGACAAACAAACGAATCACGAGACATTTCTTGTAGTCTGAATGTCTTTTATGGGACGGTATGCAGAAACATTGCAATGGCTTCCATTATTTTCATGTGAATCGTCCAATTACGACGCGTAGTTACGTTTACGTTAACGTACGATACGGCTACGGTACGGCTACGAATTTGCCGCAGTGTTTCCGACGTTTAACACGTACACGGTACGGTATGCAGTAGCTTTTCACGGTACGGTTCAATGTACGGCCATTGAATTTGGTCGCTTTTACCGCGCACTCAAAATCTGCTCTGCTTTTTGCCACTAAGTCGTTTAATATCTTCACTAACACGGAAACATCTAAGCCATTGATAATTTTAAAACCTGACTAAGGAAAGGATAATCGGCCGGCTTCGGATATCTACGAGACCCCTCTTACTGCTCAATCCTAGAGCTTTTACTTCTAAAATATTTACTCCGCTTTACCACTCTGAGGTGGACGGAAAGCCTTACAGGTCTAGGACCCTGAGGCAACCAATAGATCGAATTGGAATTTAGAAGTTGATTTTTGCGGAGGGAGGAAAACCGGAGAACTCGGAGAAAAACCCTCGAAGCACAAGAGAGAACCAACAAGTAACTCTACTCACATACGACACCGGAGCCCGGCAAGATTCGAACCCGGGTCGCATTGGTGAGAGGCGACGCATTAGCAGCGTGCTTCCCTGAGAAAAATATTTCGTAGAGGTTTTAATGTTACTGGATAAAATGTCGCGACTAAGGCGAAAACCGCCAAGAGAAAAGACTTTTCATGAAAATTAAAGTCTATTAGCATCTTAAATGGGTCATATCTACAATTAAGCCTTTGTGTTTGGTCTTTTCATTTTCACAGCTCTTTGTGTTTGGAACTATTCGATCGGAACTGAGAAAATTGTTGCCAGAAAAATGAAATTGAAATGAGCTGAATAAAAGCGGCCTTTTCAGCGCGTTAAAAAATAAAAAAATAAAAAATAAATGAAAATCAAGAAAAACTCCTCTTCGCTGCGCGGTACGGTTGGCTTATTCTAGTGTACCCGATAGATATAGCTGTTTTTCTTTAATTTTGACTGTCCTATTCACCAGTTTCCATACATCGGTTCACTGGTCAAACACAAAGCATTCAGCCGAGGCTTCAAGTTCAAATTTGCATAATCCTTTGAAACTAAGACCACTGGACCTTGACGCCTCGTTCGAGTGCTTTGTGTTTGGTCAATGAACCGATGTATGGAAAGTGGTGAATGAACTGTGGTTCCTTTTTCTTCCGTTTTTACGCGCGTCTTACGTCGGTCCTCTATCGAACGTCAAGACTGTTAAACTAACACTAGCTTGGAAATCAAAGCAGGAGACCTGTTTTTATTTTTGACCTGTTTTTATTTTTGATCTTTTGTGCAAATTTCTTGATTCTGATGACACTAATCGACATAAGAACAATGGTAGATTTTTGTTAAACACTTTATCTCCCACACATTTACGCAGCGCGGAGTCAAACCGCTTCTCCTTTCCACTTTGCGGTGATAACACAGCTATCGTCCTAGCGCCTCTACTCAAGTCGGCAAACACCTGAATGTGTCGAAGCTGCCATTAGTTTTTCCTCCTTTCTCAAAGCAATTTATACTTTTATGAAATTACAGATCGTCGCTGAGTGGCTAGGATTCATCACTCTACATTGGGTAGGTTAATTCTAAGCACTGATAAGATGCACCGTGGATAAGAGCACCATGAAAAACAATCTCTCTCAAAAAAAGCTTGGCTGGTCTTGGTAAGCGCTGGCCATTGTCGTAACAGTACAAGCAGGTAGGCAAAAAACATGACAGAAAAAGGAAAAGAAAAGAAAAAAATTGTAAAGATGAAAGCTCTGTGAGAAGCTTGGGAAAAGAAGACAATGTACGGGTCAAATTCGTCGTCAATTTGGTCAAATCTTACGCGAGGTCTGTACGCAATGTCAAATCAAAATGCATCAGAGTCGCGTGACGATAATTTCGATGTAAGCATCGTCCAGCTCATGTGCTTCCCGCTCATCATCGCCTTTGGGCTGATCGGTAACGCCCTGATATGTGTTGCCGTTCGTCGGCGCTCAAGACTTCGTATCATCGACTGTTTTATCTTGAATCTCGCTGCTACCGACCTGGCGACGTGCATCATCAGCATTCCCTTTGACTTTGTTGAGGTTCTGTCCGGCCAGTGGCCGTTTGGATCGTTTCTCTGTAAAATTGTTTATCCTCTCCAAACGATTCTAATATCTGTATCAGTGTATACGTTGCTTTGCATGAGCTTGGAACGCAGACGGGCAATTATACGCCCCTTCGAGCCAAAAGTCAAAGTGCGGAGGGTCTTGCTGGTTATTTGTATTCTGTGGATTCTGAGTGTCTTTTTAGTGGGGCCGTATATTGTCATACTTGATGTGCGGTACGTTGATAACTCTAGCCACTGCCAAGAACACTGGTCAGAAGATGCGCACGCCAAGGCCTTCACGCTGTCTTTATTTATTGTTATTTTCCTTCTCCCTCTCTTTGCTATCACTGCCAACTATGTGACAATCAGTTCGAAGCTCTGGAAGGACATCGAGCGCATTAGAAAAGCGATTGGCGAGGTACCGACTCAAGGCAAAAAGCACCTGATTAAGGCAAGAGCGCAGAGAAACATGCGAATCGTCAAGATATTTGTTCTGGCTGTTGTGGTGTTTGCCTTGTGTATGGTGCCTTATCATATCATGTGGATATGGCATGACTATGGATCGGGTTCGAACTACAAACATTTTGGCAGTATTCTGGTGTTTTGTAACATCTTGACCTACTCTAATTCAGCCATCAATCCTTTTATTTTCGTGTTCCTTCACTCGCGGTACTGCAAAGATATCCTCGCGTATCTTCCTTGTGGTTCCTGTCAGACCGGGAGACTGTGTATGTGGAGAACCAAAACTTGTAACCCTCTCTACAAAACTTATGACAAGAAAAAACGCTACGCTCCTACGCAACGAGCTGGCGCATTGCGACGCCACTACAACCCCAGTAACGACTTGGGCAATAATATCTTTTGTCGCGGCGGAACTCCGTGGAGCCACACGGCTCTTTTACCAGCAGAACTCGTAAATGAAAAAGTCGGTGGCCATGGGAAGAGACAGAAAAAACTATATATGCGACAACTCTGTCAAAGGGAATTTCTAAATCAACCGAAAGACGAGTTGAATGAGCGAGCTGTTCAAGCGGAGCCTGTTATTCCAGCACGCAAACCAAGGGTTAACTTTGGTGGTGAAAGAATCATTCATATTGATGAATATAATAATGTAGAAATAGAGTCGGCTATCTAAATGAATCAGACTTAACCAGGTTATTTGTAAAAGTAGAATCCTATCGCTTGATATCGATACGTGATGGCATGCAGACGTTTCGCACTGTCTTCAGTATTCACAAATAAGGTGCAAAAATGATTGTGGTAACTTGATTTTTAGTTTTAGTTTTTCTTTCGACTTAAACTGAAAGAATTCAATTTTTCTTGTCTTGTCTTGTCTTCTCATTTCAGGCCGCTATATGCCCTTTCACTTATCGGACATTACCCAATCAATTATCATTCAGTGTACTTTAATCCTACATCCTGCGGGCTTGAATTAATCTTTTCTCCTTAGATTCTAAAATAATCTCTGTAAAAGCTTCCCTAGTCTAGTTAGTAATTGCACCTTTTTTCTTAATTCTTTCTAAGTTCCTTGTCTCAAAAACTGAATCCGTATATCATTTCATCTTTTTAAATCCAAAATTTGGCCGTTCGATTTATCGAGTGTTTTCTTTATCATTTTGGGAAGCGCAGGACACTTAAGCGCATCAAGCGTTTTGTAAAAATGTCAAAATCAAAAATCAAACACTCAGTTAACCAACATTCTCCTCCAATTCATCAACAATAATTCCTTTCTTTCATTAATCCGGAATCTTCCAAAATAATTTCCACAAAGTTTCTACTAGTGACTCTTAGTTTTTACCTTTCAAAAAAGATTTTTTCAAACGCGGTATGAGAGAAAAGACCTCCCGGTTCTTTAACGTTTTTCGTATTTACGTTGGTAAATCCGTCGGCAAAAATAGTATTTTCATTTAAATTCCTCCATTTTCTCAAAATTCCAACTCAAAAATCGATGGATATCATTTTTACTATCAGCTTTTTGCTCAAATTCAATAGTGTCTAATAGATGTTAATAAATAATGAGTTAATGCATAAAACAGTATGATAGTCCTGAAAAAGACCTCCCGGCTCTTTTGCGTTTTTGTTTTGAAATTAAATGAAAAACAAATAAAACTAAGTAAAAGAATAATTGAAAAACACTGTTAAGATCGGGAGAGATCTTCAAAAGGTCTCCTCTATCAACAACGTCCGCTGTCGCTTTTCGAATAGTAAGCAAAATATCACCTGACGGACGAGTAAAATAAAGATTGAAATAGGATAACAGCATTTTACCTTATGGATAAATAAAATTTAATAGGATACGAGAAAGGAAATAAATAAGTTTTGTTAGAGTTGGCCGTATTTTCTAGCCGTCCTTTTTGATACAAATTTTTTGAGATAATTCTTCAAATAACGAATATCACATAAATTTGGCCTTACTTTAGGTAATATCCTGTTTCTGTTCTTATTCCATTGCCGGATTTTATTTAACTTATTTAGTATTTTTTAAGGATTCAGTGTTTAAGCACTCTTTGTTTAAGCTAGAAGTGTATTAGATATTATTAAATTTGAAATGGTCATTGGTAGATTTTTGCGTTTCTTTCTGTACTTTTCCTTCTTTGACTTTTTTGCTTTGGTTTGTGTTGTAGTTGGACTCCCAAATAGCGACGAAATCCTCATTTGATTGCAAACATGATTACAAAATTAAACAAAAAAAATATTCTCTAAAAACAAACAGCAAGACCTTTACTCATGATATTCATAACAACCGCATGAAAACAAAATTATGACAGAGTTACATAAATTTAATCTGGGTTTTTATTGGCACTTGAATTATTAAATTTCGTCTAGCCAATAAACGATGAGTACCGACAAGCTTGCTTCTGATTGGCCGAGACACAACCAATGAAAAATCAAATGTCTCATAAATATGTAATGTGAATTTCGGATTGCGTTCACCGTATCCGTCGTCGTTCCAGCTGAGCGAACAACTAGCTGCGCAAAGCATTGTTGAACAAAACCTCCGGCCCTCACTCTTTGCTTTCAAAATCATTTCTCGCGTGGTTTTTATAACACAATAACACAATAACACAAAGATAAAATTTCATTCTATTTAATACTTTTGGACTTTTCTAGGCCTCAAAATACATCGGATTAAATTTCCAATTGTTTTCAGGTTGAAAATCATGCTTGAACATAGGGCTGGCCATGAAAAATCTCAACAGACTGTGATTGGCTAGAGAATTTTTTCCCGCTCAGCTGGTTGTTGTGGCGTTATTGTTGTTGTTATTGCTGTTTCTTTTTTCTTTTTTTCTTTTCTGTTGGAAATTCTCTAGTTCAAACTGAATCCAAAAAGTTTAGCTCATTAAAATCGTTGATAATTTTTTTACTCCAGAAAGAATGTTTTAGCCTAAATTCAATCGTGTCTAATGAACATAAATAAATAAGTTAATGGATAAAACTGCTAAGGTCTTACGAATATATTATTAGAGAGTATTTCGTATGAGTGGACGCAATTGCCGTACTTAAGTGTCACCTTACCCTACGCGTTATGATTGGATGATTCACACGAAGGCAATGGGAAGCCATTTCAGTGTTACAGCATACCGTACCGTGTACGTGCTGTAAGTCAATACCGTAAGTTTCCCATTCAGACGAAAACCACTCTATTTCGTTACAACATATTAATTTTTAAAAGATTAAATTACTGAGGACTATATTTCCATTAGTTCAGTGTAATAGGATCTGAAGGATTTCTTAGTTCCGTTATTGTATACTTGCCGGCGGCGGGAAGCGTATGGACCTCCCGCGCACCTATCTGCGTGAAAATAACCCTCCATTTAATTATCGAGACTAACAAACCTCTAATCTAACATCGACCTGGCAGATTCATCTTTTATCTTAATTGAATTTTTGTTGTTCTGTTCTGTTCTTTAATCTTTATTTCTTTGCTCAGTGACCTCTGTTTTGAAATTCCTTATCCAAGATTATTTCTTCTTTATGCGTAGGTGATGTTTTCCTTATTAGCAATCTAATTTGTTTAGCTGTTTTTCATTTTAAAAAGGCTTTCGGAGCTTTTTATCTTAGCTTTTTCCGATTAACAGACAACCAACTGACCACTCAAACTTTCATTCATGCATTCATCCATCCATTCTCCTTCCCTTTGATCGTTCGATCCATCCATCCATTTACTCATTCATCCGTCCATCCCATCCCATCCCATCCATCCATCCTTCCATCCACCCACCCATCCATCTAACCATCCATCCACTTATCCATCCATCCATCCATTCACCCACCCAAATCACTCAACTACCCATCCATCCATCCATCCATCCATCCATCCATCCATCCATCCATCCATCCATCCATCCATCCATCCATCCATCCA
>JAAAQI020067340.1:0-17370 GCA_011800005.2 Stichodactyla mertensii | reverse complement strand
TAAAGTGGAATGCAAATGAGGACGATTCTTTATCCGATTTAAAAACTCCGACACGGTTATGATTTTCTATTGTGTTTCGCTCATTAATTATTCATGAATTTTTTAAACATGTTTAAAGTCCCAGTGTGAATGGGGTATAAATTCACTTGCAGTTTTTAAAAAATCTTCACAAACCTTTCTAAAATTAAATCTAAGTCTTCCAGTTCAGCTAAATTGGTTTGCTGCTTCTTTTCCAAACGTTGCAAAATGTACTCCAACTTCGTTTTCAACAGGTGTTTGTACCCATTTGTTTTTGCTTCATCAGCATTTACGTAATATGTCATTTCTTTCATCTCCTTAACCAGCTCCTTAAATGGGTCAATAGCTGCCCCATCAACTATCTTGACCCATATAACACGTACTGCATGAAGAATGTTGGCACACAGTTCATCTTCCTTAATGAAGTCAGGCATGGCTAATTCCTGGAAATTGCTACTCCAAATGACATCAATTGTACTAGTGAAAATTCTCAGCTTTTCAGCATCCTCTGGATTTTCTTCACGTAGCGCAATTCCTATGTTTATCAAATCAGATAGGATTTCTCGTTGTTCTAGCTTTCCTTGAAAAATTCTTTCTATTTGGTTCAATTCAAAATCTGCCCCACTGTGCATTCCCCCAAAACGTAGGTAAGCAATGTAAGGAATATTAGCATTTATTTTCTCAATGTCCTGATTATCTTTCTGGTATTGTTCTTCCAGTGATGTTGTTTGTTGATTAGCATCAAAGTATTCCAGAACTTTCAAAATGGTATAGTACTTTTTCCCAGACACCAAAGAGCTTGCTATCTGCCCTAACTCAATAACTGGTGGTCCTAACTCTTCTCGTATGTTTTCAGGGCAAACAACGTTGGGAGGTAACTTGATACGAAAAATCTGGAATAGCTTCACAACCAAATCTAAGTCCTTTATAAGGTCTTGGAGTTCCTTGCTATCCTTAACAAAATGTTCAAATTTGTCAGGATGAAGCATGTATTTCAATACATCAAGACCAGTAACAGTACAACTTTTTCCACAAAAAATAATCATACTTCCGAACCTTTCTTTGCACTGGCGAAGCCTTTTAAGGACACCTTTGTTCTCAATACTGGTGTATTCACTGCTAACAATTTCAGCAATCTTCTCTCTTTCTTCCCTCTCTAGGCGTTCTTGCTTCTCCCTCTCTTCTTTCTTTGAGCGTGAATCTTGTTGTTTCTCTTCTCTTTTCTTGATAATCCAGTTTGCCCAAACTAGACCAATACATGTCGTAATGAACTGTAAAATCGAAAATATCAAATATGCAATATCTCTACCCGATCCCCACTCCGAATTGGACTGTTTGTAAACAGGTTCTTCACTTGTGATATTGGTGTAGTTCATCCGTACAAGCGGCATAGTGTCAACCGTCAAACCAAGGGCACTAGGAGAAAGTCGTGTGTGTGTGTGCAAACGAACGTTCTAACGGTTTGGATGCTTGTGTTCGTTTTGAATTCCGTCCTCCGCCTTAAATTAGTTAGCTATTAATGACAGGTAGAATTACGAGAGTAAGGTGATTCCTCGGTTTCCCTTTGAGCATGTTTTCTGCAACATAGAAATAACATTCACCCTGTGCTCTCAAGTGTATGTTTTGTATTTTTCGCCGAATATTTTTCGTGATTTATGTCCGGCTTGCTTTTCAGATTTCGAAAAATATTTCTTGACATCGCGTGAACAAAAATTTCCCTGTAAACCATCAAATTAAAGCAAATTTATTTATTCTCAAGAAGATCGTTATTTCGGAGATATGGACTGAGCTAAAGTAAGATTTGGTGTGAAATTATGGAGGCGTTGTTACACACTCTTCCATAATTTATACATAGAGATCGTGAGGCCCCGTGATGGGGGGGGAGGGGAGGGGAGGGTACTCCCTTTATTAGCCTATACAGGGATGCTCCGCCGGAAAGGGGTAGACCTTTTTAGGCCAAAAGTATATAAAAGGATTGGGTATTTTTTATTTTTGGCATATAAAAGGGTCACGAATTTGCGATTTCGGGTATAGGCGGTCGGGAATTTGCGAGTTCGGGCAGAAGGGTAGGGTTTTACCATTACATTTCCTAGCTAACTTTTCTAAGCGCAAAAGATGTCAAAAACTTAACACCGCTGTATTTGACAAACATATTTTCATTGAGGACCAATAAAAAAGGTTTCTATTCGCGAAAGCCGGTAAGTATATAAAAGGGTACTTTTTCAGGCAAAAGCATATAAAAGGGGTACCTTTTTTGCAGAAATTTGGTATCAAAAAGGGCTAAAGGGTCCAGAGTCCGGGCCGAGCATCCCCACACGAAATGGTTGGAAGTACCTCCCTCCGAGAGTGAGGCAAATTTTCAAACGGCTCAAAACCCCTTAAAAACACAATTACATGCTAATATTTTATTACAAAAATGTTTCTCAACTACCAAACAACAATTGTAGAGACTCATGCTTGCGTCACCAGCTTAAAGGCGCGGACACACGATGCAACATATAGACTGGAGCTGTTAAGTCGTACTGCCAGGTCCCGAAATTTTTCACAAAATGCGCTAAAATAAAACTAAAACGTTTATCCACAACTTCCTCCTCCACCTGTAATAAACAAACCTATGTACACCCATTCCTACTATGAAGAAAAAGGCAAGAAAAATCGTTAAAGAACTACTTTTCATTTTTGACCCATGCCAGAAGCCGCTTTTTCATTCGAGTGACGTCAAATGACATAAAAAAGCTGGCATTTCATTTAACCCCTTGGTTGAAACTGCCGAACCAAACAACAAAAACAAACAAACAAACAAAAAAAAGTAACTGGCTAAATAAGGAAATGACCGTACAAACTCTAAAAAGCCGCCATTTTGTTGTCACGACAGGGGGCCCTGCCCCTCTAGGCCCTCCCCCTGTCTATGCCCGTTGTTCTTGCCAAAAACAATCTCAAGCAGGAAGAGTACAAAGTGAAGCCGAAACTACTGAAAAGAAAGCGTGGGGGCCATGTGCTAGCTGTAGCGCCCTATTTCCGGCCAGTGCACGTGGTAGCACATTTTTAGCACGTGATCATGCAAAAAAATTTGTTTTTCGCACACGTACCGGGTTTTTCACAGGAAGCCCAAGCTTGGATTGAACGCTTAAAAAATTTAGAAATATGAAAACACAAATGCTGTAAAAATTTTTGTACAGCATTTGCATATTGTCTAGAGTGTTCTCAATCACTTTTTTAAAAAAACCTCCTTACAAATGCTACTGATGATGATGATGATGATGATGATGATGATGATGATTTCTTATTGCAAGGAGAAATAATTTTTCAAAAGTGATTTTAACTCCTAATTTCTTGGGTATTTTTTAGCCATATTAAGACGTTTTTCTAATTTTTTCCCCTTAATATTTCAGACACAATTTTTGAAACCAGAATAGCAACAAACAGCTGTACATTATCTGACAAAGTAATAAGATACTTTCCCCATGCAGACTTTGCCTGTATCAACTTTATTGTTATTATTCTATATATTGACAGTACATAATATATGTAAATAAGGTTATTACAAAACCACAAATGACTATACTAAATATTGTTGCAATATGATCACCGCCTTCATAAATCAAGCAAACGAATTATAAAAAAGAAAAATAATACCCGTATGCAGATTTCAAGCCTGGGGGGGGGCAGGAGGGGAACTCCGGGGTAAAAGTAACAGGTATGCTTGTCATATCTCTTAGGGGTAAAAATCAGCAATTTGGTATCTGTTAGGGTGTTAAAATCAAAGTTTAGAATTTCAGAACTCCCTGGTATCTTTTAGGGTATCGAAAACGGTAGTGCTCATTGCTTTTCGCAGTGGGGTTTATGTTTATAGTTACGCAGAGCTTAGGTGCTTTATTATCAGTTATACTTAACATTTCAACAGTCTTTTAATCCAATTTTGCCCAGCCACACCCTTTTTAAAAAACTTCCAGTATCCTTTAGGGGTATTTTTGAAAATTTCTGATGAGCATACCCGATACTTTTACCCCTGAGCCCCTCTCCTGGGATTTCAAGTTGTTAAATAGGATAGTGGTAAAATGTTCCATGGTGTTTGTTGGTTGATTAACACATTTAAAGTCTGTTATCTGGCTGTGTTTCTGTGACTGGGCCTGCAATCTTTTCCACAAATAAACTCAAAGCTTCACGCACATCATCTACTTTGTCTATTGAGCATGGTTTGATCAGCCACTCTCGGTTTCTGGCTAATGTTGTTAAATCTAGCAATTCTTCCACCTAGAAATCAAGATAGCATTGAGTGACTTTATTGTACAGAGAGGTAAGCAGGGTAGTCTGCTTTCAGTATTTTGGTTGTAAGTGCTCACACACAACATCTAGATCAAGGCTCCAGGGGAAATAAAAGAATAGTTATCATGTAGATGATGATTAATTTCACTGTTTCCTGAGAGCCTCAATTCAAATCTTATTGTGTGTGATCACTTGACCAATACTATCAAAAGCGAGCTATAGACACATTTCACTAATTCCCAAAATATGGAGCTGAGTGAAGCAATAAAATATTTTTACATGAGAATAGCATTATTCTCTAGAGAGAAACTTTCTATTCTTTTGTCCTCCAGTCTGGGAATTAGTGAACTGGGTCTATTCACCTTTCCGAAATTCAACTGAGGACTGGATGGAACTTGTGTGACACAGAATTGTAGGGGAACTTGGAAACAAGATCAAAAGGTGCTGCCATCTTGCAATGGATTCTGGGATTGGTTTTGGCAATGAGATAGAGTTTGTGCCCAGTCTTTCTTTGAATTTTGGAAAGGCAAATTGGTCTGTTGTGAATTAAGGCTTCTAATTGGCATAGACCAATAGCCCACTTCTGATGAAGAGACATGGGTTGCTTGTCACGCATAAAGGGTTCAATGTGTGGGTTAGTGCAAAATATAAGCCATTCTTTTCTTCTGTCATGGATCACTAAGCATTATGCACCGTTGAAGTTCACATAACTCTTGTGTGTGACAAGCAAAGCATATCTTGGAAGTGGGCTATTCCATTTGGGCATAATGTTTTCCCATTCTAGACCATGTTGCCTCAAAAAATGTTAATTCACCTTTTCCACTGATCGTGCATCTTGTTTATCCTGCTTATTGGCAAGAACTAGTAGTGGTAGATTCCTCAGTGCAGGATGGGACAAGGCTGATTGTAGCTCTTCTGCAGCAAGCTCTAGGTCATTGTCACTGCTTGTACTATCCACAACAAAAATCTTACAAATAAAACACAGTTATTATTACTGACCCATCGTAAATATTGGTAACTGGCAACTTTGGGTTCTATTCTTAATTATTACTAATAATTTAATAATGATTGCATGGGTCATGTAACAGTAAAAAGTGTGCAAAAGCACTAGAAGGACTACATCTAAGAACTTAAATAAAGAGATTTATGTTTATAGACATGTAAACCACTATCCCTTCTATTTTTTTCACAATTTTCAGTTCTCATTTGTTCACTTGTTTAATATCAATTTGGGGCTTCAAAGCCCCTCCCCTGATAGGCACATAAAATATTGACATGTGTGGCCATAGTTGACTAATGTCCTTATGAGGTGGGACTTACCACTCCTTGTGAGCCATCATAATAATGTTGCCAATATTTACGAACACCATCACCACCTTAAAAACAAAAAGAAATTTGTAACTGAATTTAAAGTCATTCAACAAAAATGATAGGTAAAAAATAAACCATGCTCACCTCCAAGTTCCTTGACATCCAATATTGCATGAGGAAGCTGGACAGGCTTCACTGAAAAACCTAAAATAAATAAGATAATTTCATTCCTATTCCCACTAGATAGATTTAGCAGTGACAACATGGCCATTGCATACTTTATAACCAGCCAACACATTTCAACCAACAGTCAGCCGCTGTCACCTAACTGTTGGCAGACTGTTAGGTATTTGTTGGCTGACTGTTGGTCAGCATTTGGCCATCCATTGGTCGAGCACATTCTTTTTCATGCACAACCATCACCTTTCACATTTATGTCCTCAAGAGGAAGTCCTGTCAAGGACATGAACCCTGAAGCTGATGGCGCATGCCTCTTGGAGTCACATCAAAGATGTCTAGTGCCTTGATAAACAACATACAAGGATTACATGTTATAAAAGCAAGCCCAATTAGCAAATATCATTCAATCAGGCAAATAAATTCCTTTTGAGAAGTTAATAAGCTTATTACTATCTATTACATTGATGATGCAGGTTTTTTGTTGTCTTTCCTTGTGAACAGAGAGCAAGAGCAAATGTCATTAGCTAAAAAAGTGACTGAAAACCTCTTCATGGTTGTCTCTGGATAATACACCTGTCTTCAATATGGACTTGCAACATCAAGACTGTGTAGGTATGCATCAATAATTGTCAGAATAGTACACTTACCTTGTGTTGGCTTGATATCATCTGTAGTCTCTGATCCCAGTTTAGCTAACAACACTGATTTACCAGACTGACTAAGTCCAATCATTAGAACAGAATATGCTGGTCTGGGGACATCTGGCTGTTTGCCTTTTATCCTTTGGCAACACTATAAAGATGATAAAATATAAGGGACTATTTATATATGCAAGGAAAAGGAGAGCTGAACCTCTTTAAAGTGTCTAGATACTATTGAATTGAGTTTCTGAGCCCACAACATGCATGTGCATAATTTCCACTGGATTACCATGGTAACCTTTGGAATTTTACTGAAAAAGATTGAAGAACCATACATTTTTGAACTTCAAGAGAGCAAAAACCTCAAATTTTGCATGATACCATATGCTTTTTATGTGCTTATTTGAAAAAGCTCCTAAAAATCTATGTCATATCAAAATTTTTCAAAAAGTTAAATAATATTAGAACTTGTGAAAAAGTGAAGTTTTGTATGAATTCCTGCTTGACTTGATGGGATGTTTTCTGAGCACTGGTTAAACAAAATATGCCAAATTCAGGTATTTTCACCTCCTTATCTTAAAGTTATTTATGTCAAGTTACAAAATTATCAACCAGTTAATATCTGTACAAATATTGCCTTCGTACATCTATTATCTTTTGAGCTTTAAATTTTTTTCTACTCACTTCGGCTAATGAGATTTTTGCTTCTAAAACTCATAAATATCTATCCATTCAAGCTTGATTATCTCAAAAACTAGTTTGGGACACCCTATTTTTTTGTTCATATTTGAAATCGGCATTAAATTTGCTTTAAAAACAATGCTATTTTAAAAAATGTTAAATATAAAATCCAATAGTAGCCAGTCACCTTAATAAAATACGTAAACCTCTGAATACTTTTGTCAAAAGATCAAAGGAAAATTAGAAAGCTCCCTTCGTATTTAGCTAAACATTTTGGTGACAATCTCCCTTTCTTTGAGCTTCTTTGTAAATTACATGAAACTGCACAACCACTCCTATTTTCACCCTCCCCCTTGCCAGAGTGTATCACTAAAGCTATTAAAACAAAGAGTGGTAAAACTATGGTATATTTTCTATTCAAAAACCATTTATGTACAAAACTAATCCCTACTGTGGTTTTTGTAAGAAATACACTGCTGGGAAAAACAAATTCAATGAATGGGTAATAATAAAAACAAATACATGGGTTGCTTAAAAAAAACAAGAAATGCAAATCTTGCACATAAATCCCATTTATGGGAATAAAAAAACATGAATGGCATAATTCCACAAACACATACATGAGTTTCTTAAAACACAAGAATGGCTTCTTTATTTAAGTCCCATTGATATGTTTTGCCAATACACATAAAGTGTTCTTAAAATTTCCATCAGTGTATATCATACCAACAATAGGAATTGAATCAAAAACCTATTCATGTTATTTTATGAGAATGGGAAAAATGGAAAAACCCATTTACGTTTTTTGAAATCCATGAATGTTTATTTAATTTTTTTTCCTGTGATAAGTGATGAATGGTCCATAAGATGAATTGGGGAATCTTCTTACAAGTTCAAAGCTACAAAAAGAAAGAAAGTTCGACAACAAAATGAAAAGATCAACAATACTAATATATTATTTTAAGGTAGTAAAATCTCTGTTTATCCGATATGATTCAATTACAAATTTACCATCGTTAAAAAAGAACAACAAAATGAGCGCTTTTCATCAAGTTGAAACCATCTAACTTCCCTCAAAACAAACCAACACTTTATTATTTTGTATCCTTGACAACGATGTAAATATTTCACTATCAAATTTATAGAACAATTAAGTCATTTTCTTACCCGATAACAACCAATTCGACAGATGGCAAATAAAAGGGAGCACTTTTCACACAAAGAGCACATAATTCTTTAAGTTTCCTTCAAATCATCGCGGTAAAACTAAGAAGTACTTGCTTCTTGCCAACCCAAGCTCTAGACGACCGCCATGTTGAATACCGTGAGGGACTAGTAAACCACAGGTAGACCAAAGCAAACTCTACAGTTACACTTTTACTAGTTTATTGAAAGATTGCTGGCTCCCCATAATATCTTATATAGCTTGCCCCCCCCCTCCCTTCTGTATCAGCCTTTTCCCCTCTAACACACCACTTTACTTTGGGTGTAATGTTTTCCCATTTTAGACCATGTGTCATTCTCTTACTTAGGGATGATAAGATTCTTCAAGGCCTCAAGCATTTCTGAGACACAATGAAACAAAACCCAAGGAAATGACACATGATCTGAAATGGGAAAACATTAAGCCCAATAAGTAAAGAAGTCTATTAATGGCCAGTCCCTTAGTTAAGTTTATGCCTTCCACTTAGCCTAAAGGTCCTGAAGGGGTAAAATGGGAGCTGGGATTGGCCTCTTGGGCTAGGAAAATAGGATTTGATACACTGGGACTGGGATTTAGCCATTACTGGGAATGGGATTTTTTTCTAACTCTCTAACTTTAACTCTGTAACTTGGACTGTAATTTTGCATAAATGGGACTGGGATTTTGCAAAATTTTGGGCTGGGAAATGGGATTAGGATCCCCCCTTCAGGACCCTTTAGCCTGCTATACACATGCTTGAGCTTTATGCACTAATTGATTTGATTAGCACCATGCAGCTGTGCCAACACAACTATAAGAGCTGTCTCAGTCAATTGATCATAAAAGTAGGTTTTTAAAATTTAAAAATTTTGACGAAATGAGGGAATAAATGGATGAATTAGCATATAGAAGACAAAATAAATGAAACGAAGAAAGAAAATGAATGAAAAGGAGGATGAAGGTAAATGGATAAACTTGATGGGAAAATGGAATAATGGAAGGATGGATGCATGAATGGATGGATAAAAAAATGTAGAAGAAAAAATAAATAAAATGAAGAAAGGAGACAAGATAAAAGATGGAAGAAGATAAATGGATGGATTGGATGGGTGGATGGATGGATGGATGGATGGATGGATGAATGAATTGCAGGATGGATGGAAAAATGAATGCAAATATGGATAAATAGAAAAATGGATTGATGAATGATTTGATGGATTTGATGACATCATTATGTTGATTGTGGGCAGCCTGTGGATAAATCCAAATCACATGACTAGACCCAGACTTCGTTTCGGAAGTGCTTGCTGTAAGGGAAGAACAAGTCGTTAGTGAAGACGTCCAAGGATTTCCGCTTCGAAAAGCCGCTTTTTTACCCAAATTTCTACGTTTTTGTTACCCAGAACAACACCGCCGTATTTTCAACAGAACAATAAATCACCATGTCGCTTGCTGGATTCAAAAAACAGATAAACAAAGCCAACCAGGTGGGTGAATATTTGCACGGCGCTGCTGTACAAGTACGGTATTATTTTTCAAAGAAAAAATGCCTTCACACGTGTAAAACAATCCTCCTTTGCACTCTCAAAGATTTACTCCAGTCCTACAAGACCTTTAAAACCCCGTACTTAGACGTTCCTTCGTCTTTTAACTCTATTTTTTCGTGTTGTCAGTACATGAGCGAGAAAATAGGAAGCGCAAAAGGATCCAAGTTGGACGACGATTTTATCGAGCTTGAAAGGGTGCGTAATTTTATATAGCTTTTTGATCTACTAGTCAAGCTTCTGCTTTGAAATTTTGATTTATATTTTATGGGACAATTCAAAATTAATCCCACAATAGTGTAATGCTTATTTTAGTATTTGACGTTTGTAATAATCGCGGGTGATTAAGTTAATGTATAAACACTTAAAATGGCGGGAGACACCTAAATATTCATCTTTAATCGTTTTTTTCTTCTTCTCACTTTTCTTTTCTCTTCTTTAAAAGGCTCAAAATTAAAGTTTTCGAGTCTTCTATCTTGCAATCGAAACTAGAATAACTGCCTGACGGATTTATTGTGTTATAGAAGTTGGTATTTTTGACTTATGTAAACATGAATATTGATCATGTTTGTCGTTTGACCGATTCATTGTTTTGGAAAATTGTATCATGATCGTGTACTCTTTGAGTACTTATACTTTTAGAGATCCTAAGTCAAGGGCCTAAGTAGTTTATATCAAAGATGATTTTGATTAAGTAAATGAGAATGAAAAATTCCCATCTATTTATTTTTCTCATTTTCTTAAAACAAATAAAGTCATAAAATGCAATATAACTTTTATAATATAGCTTAGATTATACGTGCTCTGATTGGCTGAGAGACCACCAAAATCTACACTATTTCACCAGTAAAGACATGGTTTTGTCTCTCATCTATTGCTATATCATAAAAGCAATAGAAGACAGTTTTATGTGACTCTACTGGTGAAATGGAGCACTTGGGATTTGGGAGAAACATTAAAAAAAGTTTGAAAATCACTCGCCTATGGCTTGTGATTTTCAAACTTTTCTTGTGTTTCTCCCCACATCCTGCATGCTCTACTTCGCTGGTAGAGTCATAGAAAGCTGTCTTCTATTGCTTAACTAAAAATCTTACCAATAGGCTACTTGAATGAACAGGTCTTGTGACCAATGAAATCCAGAAATAAAAAGAGCATCTCACTATTAGTAAGAAGGTGAAGTTTCAGCTCAAAATATTTGACATATGAGAAATGGCAAGAACTATAGAATTTAAAATTTTATTCTAAGGATTTGTGTCGGAAAATGTGCTGGACAGCAAGCTCGTGCAGTCCAGTACATTTTTCCATACAAACTCTTAGAAAACGTTCAATTTTATATTTCATGCCATTTCTCCTGTGTTAAACATTTTAAGCTGAAACTTCACCTTCTTACTAATATGAGATGCTCTTTTCATTTCCAGAGTTCATTTTGACAGTAGCAGTTCATTTAAGGGGATTGTGGTCACATGACCTGTTCATGCATAGAGCCTATTTAGCATATAAAATACCTATACTATTATATTAAACATTAATCCGTTGCAGCAATTCCAAAAGCAGTTCAATTTGGAGGAGAAAACAATACAATTATTCTCTTGAGAATCAAAGACTGACTGGTTTGTCCTCCAAATTGAACTGTTTTGGGAATTGCTGCAAAGGGGTCTATAGTGTGTATAAGCGATTTCTGCTGATGCGAAAAATTGTTTCAGCACACATGTTCTGATACTACATTTTTTTACATGCATTGATGTCAAGTTTTAGCCAATCAACTGGATATCTAGTTAAAAGGCTTGAAGAAAAAATTCACTTGCAATCTCCACTTGCCTGTGTATTATTTTTTATTTATATTTTCCAGTCCAGAATCCCCTTGAATCTTGCACATTGATTGGTTAATTCTCAGGTCCAGATGAGATGATACAGACCTGGGTTATGGACTGCTCACTCTGGCTTACAAGAAAAGCTATTTTTCTTTCACTTGAAGTTGAAAAAAATAAATGTTATTTACTGGCTTTCACCAGTCTGAAAAGAGGAAAACTTTGCCTTTGGTTATATTCGAGACTGCAGGCAAAGTTTTTCTTTATACAGACTTCCCAACCAGTTACCATATATATTCCTCACTAGAAAGTGATATCTTGTTCAGAGTGCAAGGTATTTTTTTCACTGTAATCCCTTGTAAGATATTTCACCAAAGTAATATCACTTTTGAGTTGTAACTTTCCATTTACAGCCTACAGGATATTCTTCATGCAAGAATTTTCGTCTTTATATTGCCTCCATAGCTGCATATTAAATAGAATTGAAAATAGTTAGACAGAAATGTGGATTTTACCATCTGGTGTTAAGGATATATACTGCACTCATACAGACACTTTTTCAGTGCTTAAACAAAATTTGCATTTCTCATGTGGGCAATAATATTCTCTTTAATGAAAATTAAAACCATCTCAGTATTTTTTAATTTCCTAAAAGAAACGAAAAATAGAACCAGGTTTTCCCTTTTGTTTCTGTGTCAGGGCTTGAAATAGAAAGTAAAAATGGCTAGACAGTTTTTCATTTTTGGCAGGACGCAAAAAATTGTGGTGGAGCAAAAGTTCCCCACTGGCAGCCATTTCATTTTCCATTTGGCAATTCAAAAATTGTTTTTGCCTGCCAGTAGTGAAGTTTAATCTGCATTTTAGCCCATTATTTTAGCCATTATTTTGAGCCCTGTATGTGTCATGCTTTTATAAATATGTACATATGTATGAAAATGTTAGAACGTTTAGAAATTTTGAATAATTTTCAATAAATAATCTAATCTTTTTTGTTTCATGTTTTAGAAAACTGACGTCACTGCTAAGCTAGTAGAAGATATTTTACATCGAACAAAAGAATATCTTCAGCCAAATCCAGGTGATTAAAAGATTTCAGTGATAAAAAGGGCTTGAGGCTTTGTGGTTTTGATCTTTTTAAAAGTATGGAATGAGTACCGTACACTTGATGATCAAATTGCATTTTGGTCTTTTGCAGTTCTTTTACCAAAGAAATTCATTCTCAAAGTTGAGAAGAATTCTTTTAGTGTCTCTACAGTGGGTTATTATTTTTTTAGTATCTTTTGGTATTAAATTTTTTAGTTTTAAAACATCTTGACCAATAGAAAAATATAGGAGAAAACTGGTGTTTCTTAAGATTTTTGAGAGACTTGAGAATAGATTTCTTATCATGAGGCAAACTAAACACATGGCACCCACATGTATCAATTTACAACACACATGGTCTCATTAAACTGTCTGAAATAACGCTAACTATAAATGACTGTGATGTCAGAGGAGTCATCATTCAATATGCAAGACCTAACTGGTGCAGATAAATATTGAATTTGAAATACATCATTGTTTTGTACTGTTATAGAAATTATGGTAAGTTAGTTTTCACATGGTAGCCCATGTTTCGAATTACAAGGAACAGCAAATAAACATAAATTACTCCTCCTATTGGTTCTCAATAACACCCTTGTATCTATATTACAGCTGCCAGGGCTAAGCTATCCATGGTAGGGGCTGTAAATAAGGTCCGTGGAGAAGCAGCAGCTAATAAATATCCACAACCTGAAGGAACGCTAGGCGAAACTATGGTCAAAAGTGGGCAGGACTTGGGACAGGATTCTTTGTTTGGTTAGTGATTGTGTTGATTTTAGGGAATTGAGGGTAGCAGAGGTGAGAGAGCTTTTGTTAAGGTAAACATAAAAACATATTACAGTGTAAGTCTAAAAACCATGAGCATTTAGAAATATTTCAGGAATGTTTATTGACCAATCAGAAAGGTAAGTATTATCTTTGTGGTTAAAGAACAATTTCTGATTGGCTGAAAACATTAGAAATATTGCTGAAATATTTCTAGGAGCCTGGTTTTTGATTCACACTGTAACAGCAATCTTCATTAGATTATGGGTGGAAACCATTTAAACCAACTTCACCAAACTTTAAACCTTAGTGTCCATATAGTAACACACTTTTACACGTCTTATTTGGTAAAAACAGACAGCTCCTTATCCTAATGTGTCAAAAAAAAGCCCACACACAAAAGTATACAAATACATTATTGCTGGTGCTGGCACTGGCTTTTGTGCACAGTGTTGTAACAATGACAGATTTATCTTGCTTTCTTCATAGGCCAGGCAATTGTTGAAACTGGTGAAACTTTCCACCAGTTGGCTGAGGTGAAGGACGCACTAGATAATTCTGTTAAGCAATCTTTCTTGGATCCACTTACGCTGCTAGAATCCAAGGACATTAAAGAAATAATGGTAAGCATAGATAATAGTGGGACCAAGGGAGATTAACCATAACGGTTACATTTCCATTTACTGACGCAGCCTATACTAGTTTATGCATTAGTTTCCATTACGTTTACTACTGTTGATGACCTTCTCAGTAACTGACCCCTTAAAATTTCATAGTGGCTTTCATTCCTCAACCTCACCCTGCTTAAAGTGGATTATTGGTTAGGAACTACAAGCTGGTGGTTGGCCCAATTTATTTATTTATTTTATTATTATTATTATTTTCAATAAAGAAAAAATTCCACCTTCTAATTTAAATTCAGTAATCATATGCTCCCTGTATAAACAACAAGCAAATAACTGGTATAATTTTGAATTTTACTAATTCTGTTATTTGTTACAGCACCATAGGAAGAAGATGCAGGGTAGAAGACTTGATTTTGATTGCAAGAAAAGAAAAGGAAACAAAGGTAAAAGACTGTCTACCTTGGGTTCAGTTCCTTCCTTCCTTCCCTTTTTTCCTTTCCATTTTTTGCCTTTCCTTCCTTCCTTTTATTCTTTCATTTTCCTCCCTTCCCACTTCCTGCCAGCCTTACCATTCTTCCACCTTACATTCTTTCCTCTCATTTCTTTTCTCCTTTCCTCCACTTTCTTCTTTCTCCCCTTCATTCTTTCATTTCTTTCTGTTCCTCCCTTCCTTCCTTCCTATCCTCCCTTCCTTCCTTCCTATCCCCCTTCCTTCCTTCCTTCAAACCCTCCTTCCTTCCTTCCTCCCTCCCTCCTTTTCTTCCTTTCAACTTTTTTCTTTTAGTTTTTCTCCTTTCTTTTCTCCCTTATGTTCTTTCATTTTCCTCCATTACCACTCCCTTCCAGACTTTGCTTCCTTACCATTCTTTCACCTTTAATTCTTTCCTCTAATTGTTCCTTCCCTCCACTTTTTTCTTTCTCCCTTTCATTCTTTCATTTCTTTCTGTTCATTCCTTTCTTGTTTCATTTCTTGATTTTTTTCACTGTTTCTTTGTTTTATACATTTTTTATTCCAGTTCCTATAGAAGAGCTCAGAGTTGCTGAAGAAAAGTTTGAAGAATCAAAAGAATTATGCCTCAACAGTATGATGAACCTTCTGGATAATGACGTAAGAGCTAGAGTAGATTTTGCATGACTGTGAAAAGTTGGCAGCGGTATCCATGCCTTAGTTTGTGCCTTGGAGCAACCATGATGTTTTCTGACAGGCCTTGCTGTGCCTTAATTGCGCTGCCTTGACTGTGTCACAGTCAAGGCAGTGAACCTATCTCCTGGATCTACCCTGTCAGAAGCCTGATTTTTCATTTAGTATTACTCCTAACCCAATTTCCATTACCAACACCTGCCTAACTGCTAGTTCCTTTCAATATATTTAAGGTCGAACAAATAAACCAGCTGTCAGCACTAGCAGAGGCTGTCCTTGACTACCATAATCAATGTTCATCCATTATGCAGAATCTGGTCACGACGCTGAAGGACAGGTAAGAAATGACAGGCAGCAACATTTTTTTAACCAAGCTTACTGAGGATAGGGGAGTCTATCATTGTCCCACTTCTGTTGGACAGGAATCATGGATATTGTTCTCTTGATTTATCTTCTATGCAGTTGTAGGAGCCCCTAATGTTTCCCAAGCCTTTTGAGTGGCAATATTTATAGAAAAATTTGGGGGAAAGATAATGGTGGGAGCAGGAGTGGGAATGGAATGGGAAAGGATGGAAGTACATAAAAGTAGTGACAGGGGTGGATGGCAATGGTGATAGATGGTGGTGGTGGTAGGAGTGGGAATGGAATGGGATAGGATAGAAATAGGGATGGGAAATCATGTCAAGATCATTATGACATTGATCTGCCCTAGAAGCCAGGAATACCTACCACATTTTTACCAATACATATGTGCATGTAATATTAGGTTATCTGAGGCTGCATCCAAGCCACGCTCTGAAAGGCCCCATCTTTCCCCCAAGTATAGTGATGAAGATGATAACAGCAGTGTTGGCAGTGGCGCTGGAGCACCATTTACTGCACCCTCCCCTCCCCCAGCTGCACAAACTAACCAGTCCCAGCAAAAATACAAAGCTATATATGACTTTGAACCAGGTGGGTGATTTTTTTTCCCTTTTTTATTTTTCCATATTCATGAGAGCCGCCATGCTTGATATCTTGTAGTAGTGCTAATAAGTCGCATGGTTTCCAAGAGGGCAAATGCATCTACACATGTATCCTATTTCAAAAAAACATTGTCACAGCCAAATGCAACGAATAAAACGTTGAGACCAAATCTAACTCCTCAGGATATTAGCTGAATTTTCAGACACATGTTTAAACTTGGGAAATATAGCAGCCTGCCATTGTAAAGACTAAAATAACTGTGTCTAAATGGATGAACTCGTACTGAATTACTCCCTTGTGACCTTAACTTGTTGCTTTTAGCTGTGACAATGTTTTTTGAAATACTGTAGGTGTGTATATTTTAGGGTGAGAAGCACCCAGAGAATTCTTGGTCCAAAGGAAGGGGTTCTGCCCAAACTTTTGCTCATACTAGAGGGTTTATGTTAAAAAGACTATACCAATGTAGGAGGGGGCAGATCAGATAAAAGAGATGTAAAGGGAGAAGGGGTCATGTAGTTCCAGAAACCCACCATCCCAGTTTATTGTTTGATTTTTGATGAAACTATATTTCTCTAAAAAGTAAAGATTGAGTAAAAATGTTTGCACAAATTTTCAGAAAATGATACTGAGCTTGGATTTAATGAGGGTGACATCATCACTGTTACTGAGAGGATCGATGAAAACTGGCTGGAAGGAACACTAAATGGCAAGACAGGGCTCTTCCCTGCTAACTATGTCGAACCAGTCTAAATAGACTTGGCTTTAATAGTATTACAGTGATTCATTTTAGTATCAAAATAACTAGAAAAATTAATGGTAAAACATGATGAAGGATGTGTGTATGTGAGCATGTAATTCCAGAAAATAACCCACCTCAATCCCTAACCTCACCACGCCTTTCTTCCTACTTAGTTGTGCATAGAGTAAAGCTTCTATATCTCACCCCCACCCCTACCCCCCTTGGAAATTTCCAAATTTAACCTATGTTGTCAGGGGTATGGATTTTTATGGAAAAACATCATTGCAAGTGTGATAGCTGCTGCTTCATAAATGTGCATTTATTGTGACCACCTTTGGTAAATTTTAAAGTGCATATAACCCATTTTGCAATATTCTCAGAATTGATTCTATGTGAAGTGATTTGTTGAATGACCCAA
>JAAAQI020067229.1:6529-17372 GCA_011800005.2 Stichodactyla mertensii | reverse complement strand
AAAGGACGGTCAAATTGTGCTGTTTTTGAAACTTTGGCTTTGAAAATTCATTCTTCAACACAATAAAATGAGAAATTGGGTTTATTATTACAGTGTGTTAACATATGTATCTGAAAGTATTGGTTTTATTATTGAAGACCGATATGAGTTGAAAGAGCTTGTAATTCTATTACACTATTTTGTCTGAAAAAGATGGCCGAAACCCCATCTGAAAAATTATATCTTCTAAACGAATTCGGTGACCCCCATTTTTTATTTCATATTTCTACTCAAGCACTCAAAATTGATATTCAAACCAAGTTTTAAAAAAATTTTTCGACCAAAAATTGCACGATCGCATTACTTTAAAAGAAATACTCCGTCAATAATTGTTTGACGCACCTTGAATGGGAATCCTTCATACTCGTTTAAGAACATGACCAGTTGACTGATACAGATCCTCAGGTCGCCTGTAGTGAACTCGTACGGGATATTAAAACCCAACGGACCAAACTTCCTTCTTTCCAAGGTTACACCATGGAATAAGCACAGCGAAAATAATAAGTACTTGAACTCGGCCTGTTTAGTGGAAAAAACAATTAATCAAAAGAAATTCAATCACTATTAGATAAAATAATAGACCTTTCTTACGCGGCCATGTTGACTGAAACAATATGTTTTACCCGTCGTGCCTCGCATTCAAGCACTTCAGAACGAGATTGGACGAGCAAGAACAAAGGCTTTTATTCTCATGGGAATAAACATGGCTGCCGCGTGAAAATGGTCTATAGGTAACAGAGCGCATGAAAAGCAGTAAAGGAAAATGGGAAAACGAAATATTTTGAAGACGTTTTTGAAAATTTTGTCATTTCCAATTATATTATTTTGTTTTGTAGTAAAAAACCTTCTAAACAGACTCTATTGACAGGTTTATACCTTCTTGCAAGTGCTGTAGAAGTCATCACTGAAGCCTATAAAAGACCGGAGTAAGTTAGCCTTGATGCCACGAGGAGGTTCGACTGTCATCTTGGAGCCGTTCTGCAGGATGGATACAGGGAAGCGTGGACTGGGCATGCTGGTTAACCACAGGCGAAAATCACGATGTACCTGTCAATGATAACATAATATCACAATGCTACTTCTTTCTGTACAGTGCTGAAGGTCCCCGAGCCTCCTCTCCTCCCCTCCCCCTCCCCCTCCCCCTCCCCTCCCTACCCCACCGGTACTCTGGTACCCACGGTATGATGAAGATGGATGCCTAGGGCATTGTTTAATCTGACCCCTTCGTAACACTACTTTTGCTTAAAACATGAACCACAAGCATTCATACAACAACTACGATATAACGCGCGCTCTGGTTGGATAAAAACCACACTGCAAATCGATAACAAACAAACCTTATCACTGTCGATGTTTTCAATCAGACGTTCCAGTGTCGGCATCCAGCTTGGCGCTAAGTGACAGTTCTGAAAGAACACCCATTTGCCTCGCTCCATAGCAGATCTCATTAAAGCCTCGGCACGAGGACCCTAATCAAGATAACGAAGTCAGGAATAGAAGAACGAACTATCAAAAAGAAATAATAACAGTATCCGGCACGAGATGCTGGGCTACCTTTGCGCGATTTACCTGCCCACGACACGGTGCCCACACAACACAACACGGTGCTTTGCGCACACAACAGCGCGGTGAAAGTAAACAATAATGATCTATCCATGCATATGAAATGAATTGCTCTTATTAACCGAACGCGAGGGCATTACCGTTAAGTTATGGACCGAGATTTTCCCCACTGCCTTATGGCCCAAGCGCGTAGCACGCGGGCCATAAAAAGTCGTAAAAACCGAGGTTCCATAACTTATGTACGGACCGAGCAAGCGAGGTTAATAAAATGTCATTTACATGGCAAGGCGAACGCAAAAATAAGGTTGGTGGTCCGTACTGTAAGTTATGGACCGCACATTGGCCAATGAGAATGCGTGAAATTGCCTTGCCATAAAATACAATCGATTACAAACCTGTCCTTGTCCGAGAGAGATTGCAGTGAGCTTCTTTGAAAACCTCATTTCATCAGCAAACTTGTACAAATCAGCTGCTGGGTCGGTACCAGTGGACAAGACGAAGATCAGTGGGGTGGAGGGTGAAGAGTCTTTGAACACTGATGAAAGCTCTGCAGTCTGATAAATAAGGACGTTACCATGTTTGTTTGCATTGTTAACATTCTTCCCCTAACTCTTACACTTCTGAATACTTTGACACATTTTGAAATGGGGCCCATGTATTAGTGATCAAGTAACACAATGGCAACTTGTGAATCTGAATAAACTTTCATTTCGATTATAATTTAGTAAAATCGTTTTAATCTAACCTACCTGTGGCTCAATAAAGCGTTGTCCAAGATGTGACGACACAAAGTCCTGCATGGCATTTGTCACCTTGTCTGCGCGCAAACACTTCAACACAAGCATCCTCTGGAACGAATCAAGGTCTGTATTCCACGGCTCTGGTAATGGTTCCCTGTGTTCAACAACAACGTTAGCTTAAGAGCTATTTAGAGTAGATTTCAGATAATTGTGACTGAACAGTCAAGACACGGTTCCATCACGGCAATGAATCCACCACATCATTTGCGCTAATCACAGTGCGCGAGATCACGGATCAGCCAATCAAAATGCTCAGTCACGTCACGTGGCGTCTGTACCAGTCACGTCACTGCCATACGCAATCTGCTTTATATGACTTACAAACTCGCATTGCAGATGTGATCAAAGGTTCGGCTTTCAGCCCGCTCGCATATCATTTCTGACCTAATGATCAGACCAGAGGCTGTTTTACGGTTTGATAGAATTGAGTGTTTTTTATGGTTAATGATTTGCATTGTCAACTATCAAAGTTAATTCGAGAAAATGTTTTTGTGGGTTACCTGTGGGGATCACTGCTGTCAAAGATCTTCTGGAAGCCTTCAATATGCTCAGAAAATGTATCAGCAAATACAGCAAACTTGGGCTGTTGATAAACATAAAATTGCAATGTTACAATGGAAGTAATATGACATCTTGCATGTCGTCTTTTCTGGGGTTATGATTAACGCCTTTTAGAAAATACTGAAGGAATGTAAAGCTTTCGTGGTTTGAGTAACCACAGAGTAACTTAACTCAATGACTGAATAAGCAAACACTCACCAGGGCTTGAACTTTGAGGACATCTCCCCAAGCACGATCTGACAGCCAATCAGGAGCAGGATTTGGGAGTTCCTTGGGAACCACGGTGCCGCCAGCCAATAGGAATCGCCATTCATCCTTAAATGACACAGCAAACAATAAATACATCACCAAAGAGTTTTGCTAGAGCGCAATTTATCCCCAATTTCAGAATCAAGTTAATCCCTTGAGTATTATGTCTTAAGAAGATTTCATTAATTGAAAGAAAGACCAACATGCAAAGAATCTTATTGGCAAACGAATTTTGCATGGATAAAAATGAGAAAACTTAAAGTCGAAACGGAAAAGAAAAGTGAACGCCTGCTTCTGTTACGAGTCTGCTCAACCCAAATCAAACGTTTTTATAGTCCAAAAAAATCAATAACTCAATAAGATTTATGGCAAACATATTCTTCTGTTATCATCCCTATTCCTTTGGAAACTCAAGTGAAAGGTTCATTAAGATTTTCCTGACCCGCCTGACCCCAATTTCGTTATATCTCATTCCCTTTACCTCACTGTCGAGAAAAGGATATGCATATTTGATTTCTTACCATGTTGATTTTATCTTCATTCATCAAGATTCGCACGCACACCAGGAACGAGAAGAGCAGTTTGTGCTTCTCGAATAGAGATCGACAGACATTGGAGTACAGACTGAATGTGAAGTAGTCGTTAATATTCTCGATGCGCTTCTCAACAGAATCTGAAATACACAGAATACGATGAATAAGAAAAACTAATACTAAATCCCAACTGAACTCTAGTTTTCAGGAAAATGATCCCCGACCCCTCCCTGCTCAAACATCCCTTAAGGCTTGGACACACGATACAACGTTGCCTGTGACGTTTCTTACAAGGGGAAAATTGCACCGTGTGTCCATCTGTACAACTGTTGCGCGCGACGTCGCAGTTTACAGGGTGCGATTTCCCCATTGCAAGCAACGTCGCAGGGAGCGTTGCATCGTGTGTCCGAGCCTTAACTTACACTGTCCTTAAAAAAGTTCTTCACAAATAAGTATTATGAAAGGTGACTATCAGGACGGAAGAAGCGAACTTTTGTTGCCCACGCCCCTGGCCCCTGTCAGTCTAGCGTAAATTTTGTACATCAAGCTTATTATCTAGTTTCGCACAGGAAAGAATCGTTTTACAATGTACTACGTCTTCTTTCAAGTATGGCACATATTATTCAATACGATCCTACCCATACCCTACTTACCCGATGTATCTGCGTTGGCTATGCTGTTTAAAAAGATACGAACGAACCATTCCAGTGAATACTGATACATAGGATCGATATTTGCCTGAAATACATAAGACCATCATGGTTATTGGAAACCTTTTTTGGCGCGCAATGGTAGGAAGGACAAAGGGAACCCTGAATGCCCTTGCCTCAACAAACACTTTGGCTCCACTGCCTTTTCGGTCGTTGGGTGATGCGGCACCGCTTGAGAAACGTGATTTAAACGTCCTTGGTTTCTTGCTACGTCATTGCATGCGGAACGCTAAGTCAAGCGGCATTTTTAAAAAAAAACAAAAAGGAGGGCTTCGTTTCTTACCAGATCATTCGTACAGAAGAAGAGGATTCCTGTTCTGACCGCTACCGGGATGTACTGGGAACGAGTGACGTCAATGTCCTTTTCGGTTTGTTCTGCTATTACCACTTTGGCCTAAAGCATTTCGCCAATGAAAAAAATATATGATCAAACAATGGAGGGAGAAAACATTGCATATAGTCAGCATTACCACAAAGACAACCAAGATGGTGGCGGAGGTGACAAGGTAGAAGGAAAGACGTAGACATGAGGTTAGTATACCTTGATTTCTCCAGATTTAGCCTTCGACGCCTCTAATGTAGCAATGAGATCTATATCATCAACAGGGTTGCCTTCAGAGGCCGACAGCTTGTGTAGAATCTTATCCTCGATCTCCTTCAGTTCTTGCCTCATTTTGGCATTACTGACAATCAGCTGGTTCTTGGCCTCCTCTAGATCAGGTCTTTCTTCTGCTACTACTAATGCTAACATCTGATCTTCAAGACCACTGCAAGAAATCAAATATTAAGGATGTTAAGAGAATAGATTTATGGTTCATAGAGAAACAAGGTAAGCTGAAGTGCCTGATAAGCTAAATAGTTAATCAAGGCATCAACTTTTAGTGATTCCTATGCGCATCCAGTAGGTATTAAGGTGCATGTAATCCCCCTTTCGCATTCGACCCAATGGGAATTGCATGTCTTTATGGGGTAGAAGTTGAGAGTGACATATGAATGATCATATTGAGGTTAGTACAAAGATGAACCCCACAATGGGAAATCTCGAGTGCGCCCTTGAACCCTCCCTCCCCTGGCAAATTGTTTTTCTTTCGCTTGCAAGTTTCGCTTCTTTTCCCTTCTTCAATGTCAATTCCTTACCACTTCATGTCTCTCCCCTTCCGCGCCGAACCAACCCATCAACCCCCTTAACAAAATAGTGACTAGTATGTTTCGTTTCTTACCTCTGCGATAAAGTGAAGTTGACAATAGTAACCTTGGTGGATACTTCAGGAGTGTAGTGCGGGTTGGGTAGTTTAGTAGTGATGTAGAACTTGAAGTCATCGTGGTAGGGTATGATAGCATCACCAAGCTTGATTACAGTACTGCCAGACTGCTTGAAAGTCTGTTAAACGATAAAACACTTTTCATCACTGTCTGTATAATCAATTGGTTGCAGATTTCAAAAATCAGATCTCCAACCGACAACCTTTTTTGAAATGGGTGTATAAGGGATCGGATACTGTAGGTGTCCGAAATAGGTGTATAAATGGTGTCCCAAATAGATGTACAAGTGATCGGACACTGTAGGTGTCCGAAATAGGTATATAAATGGTATCCCAAATAGGTGTACAAGTGATTGGACACTGTAGGTGTCCGATCACTTGTACACCTATTTGGGATACCATTTATATAAAAAATAGATGTACAAGTGATCGGACACTGTAGGTGTCCGAAATAGGTGTATAAATGGTGTCCCAAATAGATGTATAAGTGATTGGACACTAAGGGCAAGCCCTAGTTTAGAATACTTGATAATAACTGACCTGTTTTAGTAGTATAGGTTCTAATGCTGGGTCCAATTCCTCTGCCACATTCTCTAATAGGCATGGTTTACCAAACCTTACGGCGTTCTCTAGACTACGCAAGAAGTCACGGTCTGTTAACTTGATCACATCGAGACCTGCCTCTTTCTCCTACAAGGTAACGGCATATAACTTCAAGAGGCCACACACTATGAAATCATTTGTGGTCATTCAACAGCTGACCACATGTAGGATCAATTCAGAGAATATTGTCGGAAGGGTTATAGACATTTTAAACGTCAATGGAATGCGATGGTGCAACGCAGAAACCACGTGATAAGCAGATCACGTGACGTCTCATATCACGTGCCTCTAAACCATGTATATTTACTAACAACACTTAACAAACTCTCACCAGGTTTTTGACCCATTTGTTAGCCTGTCCCTGAGGATCAATGAACAGTGGCCATCGCTGTGAGTTTTGCACTATCACACCGTTTTCAGTAGATAAGTTGTCACGTGGAAGACCCACGATCTGCCAGTTACGTATATCCACAGGGTTCCCAAGCGTGGACACAAGAGAGCAAGGAGTTGAATGAGGAACTTCTAGACGAGTTAGTCCCTCTACCCATTCATCAACCATGGAGGCTCGATATTCACCCTGAAAATGTGAAGGAAACCATGGTATTGTATGGAGAATTTCCAAAACGAGCAAACTCCCCCCCCTCGTTCAATTCACTTACCGTAAAAGCTCCAAGATATGCAATGACGCCTGACGATATCATGACGTCACCAACGATACTAACGATCTGCCCGTCAAACAACTGAACTGCTTCTTGCCAACGACCTTTCTCGTCAGAGAGACCACCAATCAGCTAAACAATGACATTATTAATTATATTTTAATGATAACAAAAACTACTATAATATTTTTGCAGTTGTCTAAAAGTAAACATTTCAAAGACCATGGTGATACAAGTGGTGGTGGTGGTGGTGGTATGGGTTATTTGATGATGATGATGACGATAGCTGGTAATGGTACAGATGGCGTTGGTGTTGCTGGTGGTGGTAGATGCTGGTATTAAAGCAGATTTCGCATGACTGTGAAAAGGTCGCGGCACGAACACGGCGCGGACACGGTCAAGGCACGGCAAGGCCCGTCAAAATTCTAGAAAACATCACGGTCGCGGCAAAGCACGCTTACGACACTGACCGTAGTGCGAGATTTTCACAGTCATACGAAATCTGCCATAATGTTGTTACTGGTGGTGGAGGTGGTGGTGGGGTTAGTGTTGTTGTTGTTGGTGGTGATGGTGGTGGTGTTGTTGGTGGTGTTGTTGATGTTGCATGGTGGTGGAGATGGCGTTACTGGAAGTGGAAGTCGATATCAGTGTTAAAGAAATTGAAACTGTTGACTGATGATCGTAATGAGAGCTATAAAGGTTGGATTGAATGTAATTCACCTTTTCGGCCCTTGTGAGTCGAGCAGAACACTGTTCAGTCTTAAACTCAAGATCTTGTTTCTTTGCGATACATTCCTCGTATTTCGCTTGGAGTGATGCTATTCCTTCTTCTACCTCTGTAAGACGAGCCTTGGCTGCATCTAGCACTTTCTGCGTCTCATGCAAATCCTCCGTTGCTTTTTGAAGTGCTTCCTGTAAAGATGTTGGTTACAACAACACGTTACATCTATTATTTGAGATCAAAATCCCATTTTTTGTTACTTTCCGTTACCTCTCCTTCCTTGCCATTTCTTTACTTTTTCTTTTTTTTTCCCCGAAAAAATAGAGGCAACGAGAGAACCAACTATAAATTGTGCTACAAAATATTTATATGAGCTTACGAAAAACAAGAGTAGATACCTGCAATAACTACAAATTAACTATGAAAGACAATAACACAATTCGTATTGTAGGATTAGTGCCGATTATGTTAAAAGACCATGACTGGATCATCAGAAGTGGGTAGTACGACTTTTGGATGGTGGTAAAAGTGGTGGATCTGTCTCTACCCATTTTATTAATTTGGGAAAAACAGAGCAAGTAATAATTGCACTAGTACGTACCCTCTTGGGAGCAACAGCCTTGGCAACGAAGTGATACTTGTGCATCGCACGCACCCACAGACACATTGAAGTACAAGCCTTGGACACCTAGTTGAAAAATTATCATAAGACACGCTGACCCAGCAAATAACACTTCGATTGGTCTACACAACTGAGTAGTTTTACCTTAGCAATAGCGGCTGGTGTGAATTCTTCCATATCGATGTAAGGTTGGATCTTCTGGATGACAGCATCAGGGATGTTATCATTATCATACTTGAATAAGCTTTCTAGAAATTTTGTAGGATCTTGCAGCAAAGCTTTTCCAGGTTCCCAGTAATCATCGACTTTCGTTCCAACCTAGTTTAGACGAGACAGTTCACTTAATACCTGTGGGATACCACAAGGCTCGGTTATTGGTCCTCTACCACTGATCACACTCTTAACATAAAGTGGTTTTCATTTGAGTGGATAACGTATGGTACTGACTTACAGCACGTACACGGTGCGATATACAGTAACACTGAAATGGCTCCCACTGTTTTCGTGTGAATTATCCAATCACAAATCGCAGTTAAGGTTAAAGTTTTCAACTCACATGAAATCCACTTAATATATCTACCGACACTCACTTTTTACAAACGATTCTTAATCGTTCATAGTTTAGATTGCAAGCAGTGAATGAGTACCTGTTATTACCTTCTCGCCTGCTACTTTCTTTGGTTTCACGCCCTTCATGATACAGATGGATTCGATGACAATCTTCACGCCAAGAGGTGGACGCTGCAGTGCTCGAATCTAAAAAACAACGAAAGCAAGTCGATGACTAAAAATACGTCTTTTTTCATCAATGCAAAGGACAATCCCTATCGTCTTGGTAAGAGTAGAATCCGTCGGAATCTTAATATGATGGAGAGATGAGCCATGTGCTATTACATTTTGGACTGTCACATAGGGAACTCCTTTTAGCAGTCCGGGTTTTGTTTGCCAATCAAGTTCAACAACTTCAATCAAGTTCTGTGTTTTGGTTCAGTCCTTCCGATGGGGATAAAACAGCAAACACTTATAATAAGCCATGTTGGTGTTACTAAGACTAGAAGTTATAGAGACATCTTTTGCTTCCATTACATTAACTCGGCAGAAATAATTTCACATGAAAACCAAGAATACTCACCTCGATTACATCGTTTTTGTTCAGTGACTTCAAACTTGCCAAAGCCGCTTCCTATCAAGCAAACACTCAAAGATTAACTGTTAATCTTGGATTCTAATTAATTGTTCTATACAAGAACAGCACTAGATATTTACAAGTAAGTCAAATGCACCATGTTCGAGTTTTTTAGAAAACACCTATATAAAGCTCATCACATGATACTCACTAAAGCTGGGAGAGCCTCATCCAGGTCTCTTTGCGCATCATCTGCGATGGCTTGCGTCTCAACAGCCTTCTTGGCAGCTTCTGCTTCCTCTCGTTGGACAACAACTTTGGTTTCATTAGCAACAACCTATACCAATAAAAGAATAAACGAAAAGATGATATTAAAACGTCGAGTGTCATCTTTAAGCACCAAGCTACTTTATCCAGCGAGGCTTACCGTGTCTTTTTTAATTTGTTCCATCGTTTCTTCGGTCTCCTGTTTGGCTTGAGCGAGCAAAGGCTGCATGGATTCTAGTTCTTCTTGTAGCTTGACCACCTCATCAGCTGTACTCAGCAGCTATTCATAATAAACATAAGATGCATGTGAGTTACAGTGCTGTTGGTCGAGTATAGAATAAGTCTAAATATACTGACAGATACGAATGACTGATGCGTACTTGCAAGAAGTAATACAGCAGAATGACGGATTATCAGGTTAAATGAATAGAAAAACGAACCGAAGCATTACCAACCTTATCTAAACCAGTCTTGGTTCTGTTACGTGCGTTTTGTAACTCAGATTTCTTTACGCCGATAAGTTTACGAAACGTTCCCAGTAGATCAAGATAACTACAACGAACAAAAACTACATTCATCTACCGATTAAATGAATTAGATATTACATTGTGTAAGACAGTGGCGAAAGTTAATTACCCATACATAAAAATAGATCTGACTACAAACATACCTAGTTGGTGTTACATAGTTATGCCTGGATAACTCAGCCAAGTAAAGTTCTGACTTTTTGGCAACAGATTGATGGATCTCACCACAAATAGATACCTAGAGGAGTTGAACATTTAACCATGTCATTTCATTACTAATTAAGAAGGATAATATAAGATAAGATTTACAGAAACGCAAGCGCAAATGAAATTAATGGAAGGTTTTCCATTGTTATTGCACTTGCGTCTGTATTTTGGATTTACGCAAATGCAAACGCCAAGACCCAAGTTTTTTAAATGATATACAACACGTATTTCAAAATAATGAACGTTATCACAGCCAAGAGCAACAAGAAACAAGTCGAAAACGAAAGCAAACTCTTGGTCTCGTGTAAGCTAACTTTATGCAGTCATATAATGTGTGAAGACTAAAATGACCGCGTTTCAGAATGGATGAACTACCGAAAAAAGTACCCGAAAG
>JAAAQI020067118.1:0-17373 GCA_011800005.2 Stichodactyla mertensii | reverse complement strand
GGGGGGGGGTGGGGGGGGGGGGGGGGGGGGGGGGAGGGGGAGGGGGGGGGGGGGGGGGGGGGGGGGGGGGGGTTTTATGGAAGCTCTACTGACTACAGAAGAAGCCTTAGCTCCTTCGTAAATTAGAAGATTCATTGCAATTTATATCACACATTCATTTTCTAATAAGTTATTTCTACTCACCCCTAGTGATCAATACTATACTAGCGCATCATATTCAGTAAAAGCCAGTAGGCCTTTTTTTCTACTGGGTTATTAAGAATTCATTAAGAACTATGCTACACTGTAGTGAGTAGGATTCAGCACTCTTTCGCATCGCTGGGGACAAAATTAATAATCGTCAAATGAATTACTCACATACGGGTGTAATTTTTCCCCTGGTTTAATGGATTCTATTTTAAGGAAACTTGCAGCGACTTCGGAGGCGATCACTAAATAATTTGCCTACAGGCGAAATAACTAAAAAATATAAGAATGACAGTTAAATTCATTAAAATTCATCGGTAAATTTACGAGAATCTGGTTTTGTTCAGGATACAATTTTGATGATGGATTACTCGCTGTTTTCAGTGATATGAAAGGGTTGAAAGCTATTGTAGCTCGGCGTTCTCTTTCGTCCGTACCTCCGGGTTGGGATTCACCTTGGCCGCGCATACCGCCGAAACCGGTCTCAGCCGCTCGATAGTTGAAGCACAAATGAGTTACCGCACGCTTTTTATTTTTGCTGGTCTGACTGACACGGATCCGGTGTACAACCAGTCGGTTGTCATTATGATACGTAGAACTAAGGGACCCATCGTTGATTATACTATCAATAAAGTTTGGGGAGGTTTTTCTTGTGATAAGCGATGTTTTGTTATGATAATTTTTGAGGATGTTTAATCGTAGAGTTATCGTTCAGTCAATAATAGTCAAGATACGGCTGTTCCTGTTGATTTGCTATGTGTCCCTTAACAGTTTATGTATGTACCGTGATCCATAATGGTAAGACTTTTCTCGTTTCGAACGAGAACGTAATGTTACGTGAGCGCAGTCATTTCGAAACCAATGCCATAGTTCGCACTGACCTTTTTTTTGAACGTGGTTGAATTGTTTTTTCACATAATGCGTCTATTTAAAACTATAATCCGTTACTATTGACAAAAGGCTGAAACTCTAAGGGTTCAGGTAGAGTAGAGTTTTCACAATATGACGAAGTTCGAGAATAAGTTACTTGCGATGGTACAGAACTGCATGGTCATGCCTCGATGTCGCAATTTTGTCGTAGTGAAACTTCTCGAGTTTTGTAAGAAAGCAGTGAAATGCTGCTACATAACTGGTTTCACTTTTGTTTCAAAAGTAGATAGAGAAAAAGGCCACAAAAAATGCTAGTGACTTCTGTTTGTGTCTATTGTTTCAAAGGCACGCATTCATTCATTTTCATTCCCTTCATTCATTCTTTCATTCGTTCATTTTTTCATTCGTTTATTCCTTTGTTCAGTTTTTCATTCGTTTATTCCTTTGTTCATTTATTTATTCATTATTTATTCATTCATTCATTCATAAAACAAGCCTTGCAACTTGAAAAAATCAGAAGTAACATATGAGACCGTAAAACTTTTTTGCTTTTAAAACAACTCAAGAAAAATGCTCTATAATGTATAAGACAAGGAATTTTGATTTTGAAAGTAAAACACATGATGAAATAAATTCACCAAGAGATATTTCAGTGTGTACGATGTATTTGTAGCTTTTTAGTCACAGCCACTCAAAGTACTGTGGTTTGATAGATGTGTGATCATTGTATTGTTTGTTTTGTGTGTGTGTGTTTGGACAAGAACAAAGACAGTGAAGATTTTTCGGCACGGTACGTGTGAGAAGCGACTCCTGGACGCCTGCTGAACTCACGATAGTTCGTGTCAAACCCTATGCGATGGCGAATGATACCGAGTTACAACGTGAAAGAACGCTCACAAGGTCGCAATAACGCGTAAGGACATTTCAATAATATCTACGATATAGCATAATAGGTAACCTTCACGATAGATAAGACTTACTGGGTTGATGTTCTTCCAGGAAAAATGTAACAACTCGGCTCGTCATTGATAAACCGCTTCATAACGACTAGTACTTCGTATCTTATCCCTCGATTTAAATGGAAACTAGGTTCTAAAGTAAGAAATGTTGCCAAGATACACTTGGTGCTCTCAAAAAGGGCATCTTGAATTCAGTCAGTCGGCGAGCATTGTTTTGGGTTCACATATCACTCCTTGCCAACAGCTAGGCCTGGGCCTTGGCAGCGCAACTATCGGTACCTTTAATGAATAAATGCCTCGTTTTGCCTGCTTTTAATGAATAAATGCCTTGTTTTGCCTGCTTTTTTATGCTTAATACTTCCAGTTAACTACTCATGACTGGATCGGACACTGAATAGATATGCGATTTCGGAGTCCCAAGAGCTATTTCAGACTCAAAATCAAATCCACAGGGGAGAGAGATAGAAAATGATCTTTACAGAAAAACAATGTTATTATTGATTAGTGTTGCTTTGATATCAAAAAGTTGTAAGATAACATCAAATCATTTTGGTGTGTCTTCTTTCGGCGGTAATGCGTGGTTTTCTAATGCATGTCCCAGGACTTTCAGTATACAGAATATCAGTGGGCTGTTCAGAGCAGCGATCAGTGTTGAAATGAGTGTTGAAGATTTGGTTATTATAATCTTATAAGGCGACTACTTTGATGCCTCCTCTGCCATAAGAAGTTTTGAACAAATATGATAGAATTAGTAATGAATGCAGAATAGAATATTTTCGGTCTTCGATTCTCAGGAAAATAAAATTCGTTTTTTTCCTCAATAATTGAACAAGGAGTTTTTGGTCTAATTTTCATACTCTTTCTTATATACATGTTGAAATAGCAACTCTCATTCATAGCGATCCTTCGTTCGAAGGATTTTGATTTTGATATCTGCGCAAATGCGGATACTGACATTCATGCAATAAGATCTTGATTAGCGACACAGATAGATTTATTCGTTTTCCCTCAAACGTATCGATTTTGAAGAGTACATTTTTTAGGCATCAAAATAATTTGTAGTTATTTATCATTGGTAAGGGTTTTATCGCTGTTTTCTGTATTTGACAGTTGTCACCGATCTTGTAGATTTTAGACGATTACAGCACTCAAAATTCTGAATACAGTCCTGCGTTGAGAAAACAAACAAACTAACAAACACAAACAAAACAAGAACAAGAACACCACCACCACCACCACCAAAAAAACCCACACATATAAAACAATTAGAAACATAAAATCATAATAAATTTCTAAATCTTTCCACCTAAATCCTTAAAGCCCAACTTTCAATGTAATACCTGTAGCACTCAAAACGTTAATCGGTACTAGAGCAGATTTTGTGAAAAACTCGCCGCGCGATCGGTGCCGTAGGCGTGCCTTGCCGCGACCGTGATGTTTCTAGAATTTTGACGTGCTTTGTCGTGCCTTGACCGTGTGGCGACCGTGTTCGTACCGCGACCTTTACAAAGTCGTACGAAATCTACTCTAAAACAAAAACTCCTTCATCATGAAATACAGCGGTATCTTAATACAAGGTCATACGACTCAGTTGTACGATATCGAAAACGGAGGGTATATATATATATATATAGATGAAAACAAAAACTATATACTGTATAATTCATGCTCAATACTTTATATTGTAAATATTATTTTTATCACATGTGAGAATATGACTGTTGCCATGACTACCCTCATATCAACCAATTAGAAATGGCCTAAGAATTTTCCTTGAAACTGCATATTTCATCGATACCAGGTGATCTCGCAAGCGCACTTCCGGCTAGTATTAGCCAGTCAGAATCATTTTTGTCGCATCGTGAAAAGTTCCATAACGAATCTAAAAATGGCGTCTTTTGAGATGGAATTTCACAAAAGAAAATAGACGTTTTATCATAATCTGAGATTTACGTTTTCTTTTCGAGGTTTATTTGTCGTTCCAATGGAATTGTTGAGATATTGTGCCGGTATTGAACCTGGTATTAGGAATTGTTTGCTTTGACAAAGCGAAATCACCGGGTATACACTTATTTCAAAAAAGGCTGTCGCAGCATCGATTGACAATTGACAATAGACCCCTTGCAGCACGTGAGGATGCAACTCAATCTGGGGGACAAAACAATGGATTCTAGCTCTCAAGAGAGCAAAAGTCTTTTGCTTTGTCCCCCAGATTAAGCTGCTCTGACGTCATGTGCAAGGGGTCTATAGGAGACCGTAAGGGACGTCGGTACTTTTAATTGTTAATTTATTCACGGTTTCACTCGGTACTACCGGCCGCGGTACAACTTTCCATGCTTTCTTAAGTTCTGCAGGGGTATATGTGTCTGTGAGTGTGTGTATTTTGTGTGAATAAATAAATTCAAGTTTAATTTACAAAGATCCCTTACGGTCCTTATTTTACCAACCGTGAAATTCTGCATACCTCTGAACTGGTTTCTGTATTATCGGTTTTATTTTAGATGCAGCTGGTTTTAATTTCGTACTCTAAATAGCCCTAGTTTTAACTCACTTTTTCAACTCGTGCAAATTGTCTTAAATCCAGTTGAGATTATAATTCCGATCAAACTACGTCGCAGCTCATACTAGCAGCCAAAATGTCTTTCTTTCTCCTATTAAATAATCATATTCTGGGTATGAACATTTTTCTACAAGTTCTACATGATCGTAAAGAGAGACAAAAAAGAGAGGGACTGGCATTGTGTGGTAAAGTACTTCCCGTTGGTATCAGATCAGCAGTAAGGAAATCCGGGAAAGGTCAAACAGGCAGTTCACTCTTGGTAGATGCTTGACTCAAATAACTACTTTTTCAAAGTCTTCGTTCTTCTCTTTGTGGTGCATGAGAAAAGAGTACGTACCCAGGAAAGTGGGCAACAGGAATGAAATCTGAGATAGGCTCAGCCTTTTTCGCTTTTTATGAGTTGAATAACAACTAACAAACTGCTTCTGCGCCTGAGATCTTAGCTAGTGCTGCCGGAATGCTATATCAATGCTATATCATTGCTTTATCAATGCTACATCATTGCTATATCATTGCTATATCATTGCTTTCAAACATGCAAAGAAATCTTGAGTATAAATTTTCACGACGTTTGAACTATTATCTGAATTCTGAATTCAAAAACATATTAGTCGCACAAGTTTGATTTAAGAAGTAAATACATCTTAAGGCTGCCTGCTTTGCTACACGTTAATTCATGCTTTGTGGAGCAAGTTTCCCGTGAAGAACCTCCTAGATCATACTTATTACTTTGGCACAGTTCAAAGGTCTTACTAATACGTCACACTGTTTGTATATGTCATATGTCTGGGGAAAAACGCGCTGGTTTTCTTGCGTGGTCAGCGTCACAAAATGAACTCAGTTGACTTGAGTAGTTCGTCGTTATTCAGCTACCGTAGGTAATAGAGGAGAAGACAGCAGGCGGTACATTGGTGGTACTCTTCGCATATTTGTAACGAATCTATTCACTGATGTTTGGCCTTTTACGGCCTTTAAAGGGTTTTTCGTTCTGCATAAAATATACTAATCTTTTTCCGTCTCGGTTTAACCCGAAGAAACACTCGACAATGTTTTCATGAATTATTTTTATCCCAGCGGCTATGATTTGTTGCTCGGACGTGACTTGACCCCCGCACGCATCTTCAAACGAATTCATGGCAAAACTCTTAAAATAATAAAAATATATGGAACGAAAGATGTATCTGGAAGATGTAGTGACACTAAAACACTACATAAAAAATATCTGTTTTTCCAGTCAGTATCGAGATGATGTTGCATGTAATGAATACTTACGACACCTGGAGATCTTTTTCATTGACAACGACTGGTGGAGCTTCAAAATTGAACCGGCCTCAAGGCGGAATCCTGCACGTGTTTAATTCACTCACCTTGTCACTCACCTTGTTCCTTGATGTCCGCCCTCCCCAATCCGAATGAAAATAAAATAAATTAACGGTATCAGTCAAGTTCTGCATCACGGTACTCAACTATACCGTAACCATTTCCTTGATAAATTCCAGGATAAATTCCTTGCTAGAATTCCATGTAGAAAGATTCATAGTCAATATTCAAATTTCTGATAACTTAAGACCATTTTTATCAGCATTCTTGGTTTCGAAGGTGAAAGAAAACTAAAGATTTATTTGTATTAAATGTTTGAATATCTTTTTGGGACTAAATTTTCCTTTAACCTCAGATTATTAAACTTTTTTCTCTAAAGTATCCTAGCTATGTACATATCGGAAAGAAATGGCATCTCTGCTATGGAGTTCCTGGCAGTAGAAAACACGTCCATGACTAGTACGTAACCGAATATCAAGAGAATGACCGGATATCGGTCTATAATAACACAAAACTGTAATTTTTATTGGTTTAAATTAAGAACATCTTTGCCTGGTAATGATGACTAGTTGGCAAAAACCCCCGTAAGCATGATGACACATACATCCGACATTCGATCCTGGACTCTAAAGAACAACCATTGAAATAAAAGCGATAAAAAATAGCGATTAATAACATCCTTGAGACATGAAAGTCGACTGAGTGGGAAGCACGAAATGTCCAATGTTTCAGTTATCGATTGGCAGGGATACAAACATGTCATTATTTGCCTCTAAACTGATTACGTTCGGTAACACCGGGAACTGCGTGGGTTGCGCTGTAGTTGGTTGTTTGGATAAGATGATTCTCTAACACTAGGGTTAAAATACTCGCCGTGGGAATAAATATGCAATGGGTGGGACGGCCACAACAAGACGCACGCTCGCTGTCAAGAACGTTCTACCTTCAGCATTCGTTTAGGAGAGAGAGAGAAGACGGACACTCGAAATGCTCGCCGTGCGAATAAATAGAGCAGATTTCGTATGACTGTGAAAAGGTCGCGGCACGGTCCTTGCCGTAAGCGTGCCTTGCCGCGACCGTGATGTTTTCTAGAACTCCAAAGTTCCTTGCCGCGCCTTGACCGTGTCCGCGCCGTTTTCGTGCCGCGACTTTTTCACAGTCATACGAAATCTGCTCTGTGGTACGGCCACAACAAGACGCACGCTCGCTGTCGTTTAGAAGAGATTAGATTTTAATGGTGTTGTCATCGACACTATTATGTTATCGAATGAGACCTGGTCGCATATTAGAGGTGGTCGTTTAAGATGAGGTGTAAATTACATAACTGGTAATGTAAATGGGACATGTGGTGATGAGAGATGAATACTGATAACGGTGGTCAAATATAACATTTTGTGGTCGCCTATCAGAGGTGGTCGCTTTAGAGAAGTGATTGTCTATGATATAAGTCGTGTAACCATCTACTAACGATGACTCCCATCAGTAAAACATTTCTGGTCGACTATCAGAGGTGGTCGCTTTAGAGAAGTGATTGTCTATGATATAAGTCGTGTAACCATCTACTAACGATGACTCCATCAGTAAAACATTTCTGGTCGACTATCAGAGGTGGTCGCTTTTGAAATAACAAGTGGTCATAATCAGAAACGTGTGACTGTATTAAAAGTATTTCAAGCTGCCGTTTTCTATTGATTGCTTCAACATGTCTGTGCGATTCGTGGTTACTCCGTTCACTCCGCAAATTTAATGTAAGACGACTCCAGCAGGCATCAGTGCAAGCTTCTCCGACCGCGGTGTTCCGGAAACAATTCACGAGCATCTGTAACATCTAAAGCACTTGGGCCGATATCTTAAATGTATGCATTCGCAATAATTACGTAAATGGATCACCAATTAGGCGCCGCTACAAATGTTAGTGAGTTCACAATTATCCGCTCGTGTCTTCAAAAAACAATTTTCTAAAAAATTGAATTGCAGCGAACAGTTGCCTTCAACTGACAACTCCGTTATTCATTAGCGATTATTGCAAAACTAGTTAGGAAAAAATCAAGTAACTTCGTGTAAAATTAAAGAACAGCAAATCAGCGTGTTCTGGGATGTTTTTATTCGTTAAGTTTAAACTTAGTAAATTTTAATTTTTTCAAATCTTACAGTTTAAACAAGCATAAGCTTTGTTAAAATGTCAAAAATAGGCAAGGAACGCTCTGGTTTGTATTGCCGTGTTTTTAATAATCTTGATTTTTTCATGAAAAGATTTTTTTTTGTAGTACAAGTACGAAAATTGAGAATGCAAAAAGTATTTTTGGATCTTTTTCATTGGGTCATAAAATGTTTGAACATTCAAAATATCCTAAAAGTTCCCTGTTTACATTTTTTTACTTGTTTCGTCAGAGCATAAAGTACCGCATTAGTAATTGTGTATTATTCATGATTGTTATGCATGATTTTTGATCATTGTGTTTGTTTGTGTGATTAGTATGGTATATCTTTAGATATTACACGTCATTTCCAAAACATACCAAGATATAAACGAATCGATGCCATTAATATCCATCTTAATACTTTAGGTACATTTCGAAAGTAACAGTTTTGGCAGGATTCTTGTTTTTTAGTTGAATTTTCATCCGGCTTTCCAATGTTACTTGTAACAAAGGTCACTAATGCGTTCTGCAAATCACGTGACTCTAACATTCCCAAATTCGACATGTCATTATTGACAAAAACTTCATATCCGACATATTTTCAAATGTCTCTTTGTCAACCTCTCTTCTTTTAGTTGTTTTTGTTTAAGTGGAGATGTTTTGATCTGTCAAGCACTCGTACTGAGTATTTTCGCAACTTTTTTGTAACTATGGAATTCCCGAACTCCAATATATATATATATATATTCAGTTATTGAGATCTCTTGATTTTAATTTCCATAAGTCTCGAGAATAAATCGTAGTTTCGACAAGGTTCGCTCCTAGTAGTTATTTCTCAAGAATTTCAAGCACGACAAGTGTTTTATGTGGATAGTTTTGTTCGTAACAATAATCGAGACACGACTCCGACTAGAACAAAGACATCACTACCCACAGACCGTTAATGCTTCACATCCTGCTTTAAGGCAATAAGCAAAATATTTATTGTCAGCATACGATCAATTAATAATGACATAATAATGCATAGGTTTCTTGAAGTTTTTTCTTCGAATTAAGAAAAAATCGCAGAGAGAATTCTGAAAAAAATCATTTGAAGTTTTGTTTTTAAAAATTTGTAATGAGGAGTATATCTTAAATTTTAGTCTGAAGTGCTTCTTCACTAAAAACAAAAAATTGAAAAACCCACTCTTTGATAAACATCAGTTTAACCTTCTTGCCCGCTGAATTCATCTTTTGCGTAATGTATACCGTTAGTAAGCAATGAACGGTAGTTATGCAGTTTACAGCCATGAGTGACATTAACAGTTAGTAATATTAGCTATAAAGTGAGTCACTCGTACGTCATTTCGTGTGGTCGTACTCGGTTCTTTTGAGTTCTAATTTCAAAGTAAAAAAAATGTACCGAATAATCCTCAAACTTCACTGAAGCGGTTCATACAATAATCAGTTCTAACGTCCATGAATTCTTGTTCTCTTCAGGCTTCACTTTTATCGGTATATATATATATATATATATATAACGACTTCTCCCTCGTTCTGTATTTGAGTTATCTTTAGTATCATGATTGTTTTTTTGCCTGGTGTGAATTATCTAATAGCAAAACAGTTTTGATTACTATTGTTTTAAAAAGTCATATCTTCAAAACCAAGATGTTTTTTCGTGAAGGTCAATAAATAAGTGCTTTTCGAATATTAGTCTTTGTTATCCGTTATCAAAACGACCTTTTCTTCATTGCATGTTTATGCAGTGCGTTGTGTACGGATATCATTGGGCTTGAATCTATTAAAAATAAGGTTAATTTGTCAGTTTTGAAGACGCAGTTGGAATATAATTTCAACTATAGTTTTCCCATTTATAATTTCGTTTAATCGAATAAATGGAAAGGAGGAAGTTTGTCAGTAGATCATAGATTGGTCTAGATTGTATCCCAATTTCCAAGATCCGCCTTAGATTCGCTTATACAAATGGTTAGAGGTTTCAAGAAGTGATAAAATAGTGCGACTGTATGCTAAAAGTGTCCAACACTCCAACAGCAGTATTTACCAACACGATAAGTAGAGCCAAAAACATTTATTGTTCAGACTGGTTTTTTTATCAGTAGCTGAGAAAAGTAGTCGGTATAACTTGAACATAGGATCATACTAAGGGCTTGTTTGTGTGTCTCTATCCTTACAATTGTATATCGTGAACATGTAAGTCGAGTACAACACGTGTCCTGCCTTACAAAGAGTACATCAGCCCTAATGTATCTCTTCTTCATTTCATGAGACGGAGTCAGCCTGAGAGAGCTCGCATCGATTATCTAAGTCCGCGTTAGAAAATTAAATAATAGTTAGATAGATAGGATTGAAAGAGCGGTAAATCTACGACGATCTTGTTCAAATAGCTCAAATGAAGTACGTGTTAGTCTAGTTCGGGTAACGTTAACACGGCACTGTGGAACCAGCCCCCCTACGACTCTAAGTAAAGAAACCTCGGGATGATCAAGACTCAAAGGCGCCTTCCTTGCAGGGGTTCCAAAGAGAATCAACCAGTGCGCTTAGTTACACAGACTAATCATCCAAGTTATTTTTATTTCGTGGAGTATCAATAGACTCTGGTTATTTCATGAAAAAACTGGTAGCCAGCTGAGAAGCGGTTCCCATTGGCTCCCGCGTTAACCCGAGAGCCTTAGTCACTTGACAGCCTGCCGGCATTTCTAATAGCTTGTCAGAAGTGTCTAAGCTCATAATATTGTGCCTGACCAAGTATCTAGACCCTGATTAATATTCCTTTTAAACCCGGACCATATTACATTGAAACTGACATTAGCCATTTTATAAACAAGCACTAAAGCCAATTCATGGTGGTTCGTTTTTCATAATAGTTTTCCTTTTTTTATTCTTTCTAATAGAATCTGTTCTAATTATACCCAGCCTAATTGACGAAACCACTACTTTAGTTAAACATCTTATTAAATTTTCAATATCAACTAATATTGACCTCTACTTTTGTGAAATTATGTCAATCGCTTTTTTAATTTGTTGGCTTAGCTCACTAGATATTTTGGTTCTAATCATAGCAGGTTTTTTTTTTTTTTATTTCCCTAATTAATTTTTATTTTCATGTCTCGATTCATTTTAAGAACCGGGTTTTCTAGCGATTGTTTAACAGAAATTACCATTAGAAGCAAAGAAAGAAAAGATACAATTCTTTAGAAAAAAAGACCTGTGAATTTGTATTGAAAAAGAGAGAAAAATAAACGTCAGTGCTAAAGACCGTACCAAAACAATAGCCAAACATATTTTGCTTGCTATTACATGTAACATAAATACTCATCTGAAATCTTTAGAAATGGACGGAGCGTGCGAGGTGTGAGGACGAGCATCGGCTTCGAAGAAAAAGTAACAAGTTAAAACATGTTGAGGGCGTCTTATTCAAGACACAAAATAATTGGGATTTTAGTCGGTCAATATTGAACGAGTATCGTACTGTTTCTGCCTTTTTGATGGATTCTTTGAGCGTGTTGTTTAACGTTACACGCTTAGCAGATTCCTAAATTATTCATAACACACACAGAGCGAGTTACTAAGTTGATTGAAAAAGCCTCAGTTTTCAACTAAGAGGTGATTGTATTCTTAGAAGATCATTGATGGCTTCTGATAAGAATTATTACATTCCGAGTTTAACCATGATAATGTTAGCTATGTATCTTAACTAGTAAAATGATAACTGATGAAAAGGAATAAGATTCTATTTCGCAAATAAGTTTAATATCGAATTAAAAGCAGATGATTTGATTCGAAAGTCAATTTTTTAAACGTCCGCTTTCATTTTCGATAGAGTGGTGTTTGATTCGAACTTAATGTAACTTCTGATAGGCTTGACACGTATGGTAAGACTATGATTTAAAAAAGGATCGTTAAAATAGAACATAAATATATCTGTCAATTTCGGATTCTGCGGTTGAAATCTACTTAAAAGCGCTTAATTTACCAATAGGTGGTGTAGACGTTGATATATCAGAGGATATGCTTGGATGTTATGGGCGAAATAAGAAATTGGCGTGTTTGGATTATCCAAGGGATAAAATAATTACAAAAGTGAGAAATGTAATTGTTTGGGAGGGAATTTGAAGACATGAAATTCTGATCGCCAGCCACCTGTGACTTTCGTGAAAGTTGTGTTATATTTAGAAATTATGTACTTAACACATTTTAAGTAGCTTAGAGAAAAGGCTACTGCGAAACCTGTTTGTCGTTAATGCGTTCGTGGTCAGCAATCTGACACATGACAGAACACGAAACTTTAGTTACAAAACGATGGCTTTTGAACTCAATACAATTTAGGTGTTTATCAATCGTGCCAATACGTTTAGTGAAGTCCATCGGTGTTTTTATCTATCGCTCGGTAGTTAACTGTAATGGCTTATATCCCGCTAGGGTATTTTACTCGGCTCAGCATTGGGTCCATCGAACAAAATAAATTGGTGTGAAGGGCTTTTGCATTATCGAAATCTAATCACTAGTCAAAGTTAGACTAACATCCTGGCTTGAGTAAGTTCAGGTTCGGGCCGAAAACTTGTACAAATTATGGCATTTTGAAGTGCGATGGTAAATGCCTGGTGTAGCTCTAGTCAGTACGGTATTAAGTGATTACACATCATATCAGAATTTGCTAGTAAGGTTTCATGTGCGTTTTTTAGACATGAATGGTTAAAAACACCCAAAAACTATGCAAGTAATCGTTTAGAAAAAAAATTGATACTTCGCAAGTATATACGTGTCAATTGGACACCAATCCAAAAAGAATATTTAATCAGAAAACAAAAATTGTCACGGAAATTACGAATAACTTTAAGATTTGGCATGAACAAAGTTTGTCGAACTGCACATTCGAGCTAACGGAAGGAAAGGTACTTTGAACAAATTGTAGGTGCATTCATAGAATTACGATTTATTCTTTAAAAAATTTCCTACCTTTTCCAAGTCAGAAAAATGATACCTTGTCTAGTAGCGGCACTGTGCTTGTAATTTCTCGCTCGGATAGTAGTACTTTCTCGTGTAGGGCCAAAATATCCCAGCTCTCTACTAAGAAAGGTGTTCAATAGTGCTAGCGTAATGTTAGTGAGTGTTTCGTAGGCAAACAATATACATGAGCAATTACATTGTATTAGGTGATTCTATTGTTTATCGAGCCACTAGCGTCATCGTCTTTTGTATACAAAGCGTACATTAGCGTATGCAAATATTTTCATTAACGACTTGAGTTCCAGTTTACAGCTAGAACGTCATTCATGACTCCCTATTCCCCCCATGTCTGTAATACTTTGCCTTCAACGCCATTGAGCGCTGGGAAGATTCAAGGTGTAATATTTAACTCGACGATAACGTGCTATTTTATTACTTTTTATAACAACCGGTGTGGAAGAGTGTTTACATATTTGGGATTGATCGGCTTTTATCAAAGAGAAATGACCGTTAATCCTAGAAAAGGCTACTCCGGTCCCCAATCAATAAAACCAAGGAGTCAGAGAAAGTATTCAGTTAATAACTTAGAAATTTGTCATTTCTTGCATCCTCAGACAAAACAACGTGGTACTACCAGTTTTGTTAACACGAATTACTACACACTACCATCGTGTTAACCAAGGCTAGGAAACTTTCTGTGGTTTTTGACAATAGATGAGTTCGAAAATTGGTACAATCTAGTTCCCTTGTTATGGAAACTTGACGTCTAAATTGATTAAGTATATTTGCTATGATAAATGTGCTATTCATTATTTCTCTCCATATATTACTAGTGTTGTTAACTGGTTCACTATTGTTCCTCATAGATGGGGTTAAAAGTAGAGTACACGTGCCGGGAAAAACCTTCCAACGCCTCTTCAGAGGCAACGATTAGTTTCACGGGAAGCCAAGTTAACCAAGCTTTGCTATATCTAGAACTGACTTCGAGCGTCTGAATACTGATTGTAATAGGTCAAGTTGAACAGAAGTAATACCCTCACGTAATAACCAACTCCCACGCTTCGTGAATTAAGTACAACGACATTCCTTGGTCAACAAAGCGATACTTCACTGATTCACGAACCATCTTGCTTTTGAAAACCCTGCTTGATAAACGTTTCACAACCCCGAAGCTTCTTAGTAACCGAAGAAGTGTATTTCAGGACGCGCGTTAGAGACCGAGACTGCACGGGGTGTTTACATAACGGTTATGTGTTTTGAACGATTATAACTAGTTCTTAAAAACAGAGGTAATTTTTTTTTTACCACGAAGGAAGGAAAAGGAATAAAGGAATAATGGGATGTAAATTTAGGGATCAATAGTGGAAACATTCATTTGAATGGCCTGGTGGGCTTGTAACCTCTAGCTTTTGATTATTATTGTCATTATTAAATTCAAACAAACAAAGAGTCAAATTGAATTCTTTCACTTGTTTCAGGCTCGAAACTTTTATTCTTCTTTAATCGAAACTAATGTGAACTTTTCTTGGCGCTTCATACCAGTCGTAAGAAGCTGTAATACTACAATGTTCAGGACTATTGCTTGTATGTGATTACATAATTATTTATTACTACATTATATAAAACTTTTTATTTATTTTAACATTGACTCATTTGGGTCGGTTATATCATATCTAGAGGTTTCCCAATTGAAAGGAGTAACTTTCTATTTTATAAAAAGATTGTGAAAGTTAAATTCTCATTAGATACTTTCAACCTGATAGTTCGAAAGGTTAAAGCAACTGGAAACAAGCTATAGTCCCGGGTGGAAGATTAAACACATTCTCAAGCCGATTTTTCTGCTGGGTAACACAGCTGAAGTTTTTAAATTTTGCGATTAAATAATTTTTTTGCTGTTGCGATTTTTTACATGTTACATAATTTGTTGTTTTTCATCAGATTAAAATCTCGTCCAAAATTAATCTGTGTTGATTGTAATTTGGCACCAATATATAGGATATCAACTCCGCTCAATTATTTAGGAAATTATGATTGGCACCGTAAGTCTTGATGATCCAAAATGCGAAGACTTTTTCAAACTGATTCTAAATAAAAGCTTCTCAAGCTGTGAGCATCACCAGGATATTAACTTTCACTGAAGTCAAATGGAGTCATTCTGTTCCAGTGCTGGGTTTCGTGTTGATGAAACGAGAATCGTCGTGATACTATATTCAACCATTTGCCTTCAGGGCGTGTCTGTGTTAATAATCGAATATGGTTTAATACAAATTATCAATACGTACTCCAAAGCATGTGGGAATGGACCAGCATCTTATAAACGTTGGCCACTTTAGAGGAGGATGTCGCTCGGAAGTCGGAAAAACCATAATCGATCTGAGTTCTATCGAAAGTGTCTCGATGATAGACGAGGTATGTGAGAATCATGAATCATCGAGCTAGGTCAAGGTCTTGTTGATTCGTAAAAACAACCAAAATCAGAAGGCGTTTCGTACCATTCAATTGAAGGGCCACCATGCGGAAACGGACAGGACGTACCAAGCACGAACTTGGAAGGGTTTGATATTAATGTAGGCTTTCAAGTCTTGAACATTCGATTTAAACGTGGGATAGAGTTATGAATCCGGATTGAGAATTCTTTGGAAGATGTGGATTAATGTGCGGGAATGTCATAGTAAAACTCTTAGTAGTGCATAGAGCTGGAGTTCAACTGAGACAAAAAAGCAGACACAACATCTGTACAGTAATACTGGTGAATATTGATACACGCAGTAGAATTAATAATTGCATGCAAATGAATAAAATATTTGTATTTCAGTTTGCATTCATCGGCGGATCATCTATTAGTTCAACCAGCTAAACTGAGAAACCGCGTGGTTCTATAGGTATAGCCTTCACCGTAGAGTATTCCGTTTATATCTGGCTCACTCGCTCACTTCATTCCGTCGGCTTCAGTTAATACTTATTTATTTGGATAGATACACAAAGGTGCACGTGATAATTATAATAATTGATAAAGGATTACCCGCTAAAACTGAATGGTTGTACCTGCAGACGGTTATCCAGTTCTAGGGTGGAAGGCGAGAACCCACTCAGGCACAACTTACTTTCTACATAGTAAATGAATCGGATGCTTTGGTTTTCATCCACTGCCCCATTGTTATGTACACCCATTCAAAACAGGTTGTACTTGTGAACAATTCAAACTGCCCCCTAATAATGTATCGATAATGCGCAACAGTGGTCCCATGCAAGTTGAAGAATGTTGTTACGCGTTTTGCTGCCCCTTCCCCAAGTTTTCGCTGTAGCAAGTTAAATTCTCCCAACAAATTGGCTGTTTGGTATACAGCAGATCCGCGGGCATGAGCTACCTCATTTTCACAGACCAATCACAGACATCATTTGTGAAAATGTTGCGTGACATGTTTGATGCAAGGCAGTAAAACGCGCAACAAATGAAAAAAATTGTTGTAAAAAGTAGAATGTGATTTTTTTTTTTCAATCTGAAACATTCATTTCTGTTGCGTGACAAGTTGGGGAAGGGGTGGAGAAACGCGCTACAACATTCTTCATGACTTGCACTGCAGGCATCACTGTTGCGCGACTAGTTTGACGAAAAAATGTTGCTTAATTTCCGCACCTTTAGTTAACTGGTGAGCCAGTCCTTACCATGGGAGCGACGGAAAGTCGATAAGATGTTTTCCCACGATTTTCACTTTTAAGGAGGCTCAAAACAGTTTTCGTGCGCAGAATTACGCGGACAAAATCATTTGGACTTGCAAAATCAAAATTTTGTCCCCAAAAAAATCTCGTATTTAAACTAAAATAACTTAAAAACTGGACGGTAAAATTTGTTTAAACTTTGCATGTGGTTTTTATTTTAGGGTTCGTAAGTGCTAAGAAAATTTTAAAATTCTGTAAGACGGGAACATCTTAAAATAAACATTGATTTTAAGAATTTCCTCTTAAAGAAATTTTTCTTTTTCTTTCAAATCAAAGATTGTATCATGAAGTTAAAATAAGCCAATTTTAAATGATTTTTACCGAGCGGTTTTCGAGTTATGATTTTTTGAATGAAAAACTTTGCGCACATTTGAAGTGTTCTATCGTTGTCATAGCAACCTCTCACGTCATATTTTCATTTTCATTCTAATCTTTATTTTATGGTCTTTGGTCTTCTGGGTCAACTTACTGTCATATATTAACCAGATAAAGTTTTTCCAGGCCATTTTTAAGTGTATGCCATTTCTAAAACCATTTCAAGCCTGCTTAAGGAAACAATTTTGGGCACCAAATTTGACTAAAGGACTGTCTTATAGACCCCTTGCACATGTCGTCAGAGCAGCTCAATCTGGGGGACAAAACAAAAGACTTTTGCTCTCTTGAGAGC
>JAAAQI020067007.1:0-17373 GCA_011800005.2 Stichodactyla mertensii | reverse complement strand
TCCATACTGCGCCTCAGCTTTCAAGGGAATGTCTCGGGGGTATGGTTAGTGTGTTCACAGACTTTTTGCATAAATTACCATGTCAGACCCGGGTTCGAATCCCGAAAGGATCACATTTTCCTTTTTTCATTACCCTTCTCTTTTTTTTTCATTACCCTTCTCTTTTTTTTTCTTTTTTCTTTTTCTTTTTCTTTTTCATCATTTTTCCTTGCTAATTTTGCGTGTCTAAATTTAACTGTAGCATTCAAGACAGCCTTTTTGCTTTTCTTTGGACACGTTTAAACACACTGAAGTTGGAGCAGAGGCCATTTTTCCGTTTCCAAACAATCCATAGATGTTCTGCAAACTCAACTCGAACCATCCGCTCGATTCGGGAAAGACAAATTTAGCTACATACTAATAAGGGCCCGGCTCTTAACACCTGCTAGGGGTGGAAGAGTGTCGGAGAATTTTTGACATGCATCCATAGAAATTATCTGATCCCTATGAGGCCCTTTCTGGCCTTTATCCCGATAGGGTACGTCAGCACGTTGGAAAATCTGGGACGGTAACTTACGGTACGGCCCTAACGTTCGGTTGTTAAGAGGTATTTGTGTTACTTACTGACTTCGCAGTTCGTTCCTTCCCATCCTTTTGCGCATGTGCACTTGTAGCTGTTGACTCCATCAGCACAGGAACCGCCATTTTGACACAGGTTAGCAGGAGCGCAATCGTCGATATCTAAACAGTGAAAAATTAAAAACCCCTAATAAAGATTGGGTAGGAAATTAGAGTTTCCTAAAGAATTTTCACATCAGAAAAATCCCTCCATATAGACGCTTTGCACCATCACGTGATGGCACATGACAGGAGGCACAACAAGAAGTCTTTTTCCCCTGGGAAACTGAATTCTTTCTCATGTAAATCAGATTAGACCAGATTCAATTGTTCCTGCCTCCTGCCATGGTTGCCATCACGTGATAGTGCAAAGCCTCTATTGGATATTCTCACGTTGGCTCCTTTATGGCTAGATAATCTAAAGTGTCTACACCCTTCCTACAATATTCTCAGTATTGATTCTACATGGGGTCAGCTGTTCAATGATCAAAACGAATTATAGAGTTTGAGTGCGACTTCTTGAAGTTATAAAGGTTTTTCCATGCAAAAATTCTTATTTCAATGTATAGTTGTTAAGTCATTTTCTAGAAAATATTTTGGAGTTCCGAGAAAAATGTTTGCAATGTTCGCGTACGTTAAACCGCAAAAAGCCGGGGTGAACTTTGATCCACACGCGCAAAGTGACAGCTAAACAAAGTCGGTGACTCGGTGACTTCATTTTACTTCTATTATATGATGTACTTTCTTCGTGCAAAATCTTCTAAAAAATCGGACAATGGGATCTCTTTTTTATGAATGTCCCTAAAAATGCATATGATTCAGGTTTTGGCTTTACAATAAAGGAAATACCTATCTTACTTTTAGTGAGCTTCATCACTACAGAACTTCAAAAATGTAAAGCACTTACTCTGGTCACAGATATCTCCTGTCCATCCTGCATGGCACGAACATGTGAAGGAATTTATACCATCGATGCAGCCGCCATTTTGACAAGGATTTGACAAGCACTCGTTCTTATCTAGAAAACAAAACACAACGAAAGACGTTGTGAAAAATGTCAAGAAATTAAGGTATTAACGTCTGTGCTTTTTGTAGTTCCGAAACTCCATAGTTACTGTTGCTACGTCCTACAAGCCAAACGAAGTCTACTAGAAAACTGCTCACCTGAGATTTGTACGTTTTTGGAAGGGCTTTTAAACTCATGAATAATTAATGAGGAGAAAACAAAGTAAATCACTACCATGACAGTGGTTTGGATATGTGATCCTAATTACATGGTTCGTACAGATTCTTCAGTGAAAACTTCCAAAACTTTTCCAAAACTTTTTCAAAGCCTGTTGACTCAAATTTCCAATACTGCTGACCAAAAGTGCCAGCGGGCATTGATTTGCAGCAGGCAAAAAAAACATCGGCGTTTTTAATTAATACAACGCTCGAACTCATTGTCCGGCGTTCATTTGAACCATCATCTACACGAGTGTAAGAAAAACTTGTCAATGAGAAAATTGTCAAAGAAAACTTGCTGATTATCTACACGAGCAATGAAAATAGTCAAGCTACTTGTCAAGGAAAACGTGCTCGTGTAGATGCGGGTTAAACATGTTAAGTAAGTTAAACACAATCCTTACTTTTGTCGCAGTTCTTTCCTTCCCATCCACTCTGACAATTGCATTTGTAGCCGTTAACTTGATCGGTGCAAGTGCCATGTTTACAAGGGTTTGGACTGCACTCGTTCTTATCTGAAAAATAAATAATCATTAAGTTAGTAAACCATAGGTAGCCCAAGCTCTTTAATAGTAATATATCATATCTGAACGCACCTTCCCGGAGATACCCATAGTTCTCCTTGATTTAGCGCGTGCAAGCGAGGTCAGGGTCTGGTTAGGGGCAAAGTATATGAAGGAGACTTTGGAAATTGAACAGAAAACAAAGAGCGTTTTATCAAATGTGGATTAAAATACGAAAGAAGGATGTAAATGGTTTACCAAATGGGATATCTTAATAACAGAGCTTTTCCTGTTCTTGTTTAGACACAGTGCACGAATTTCCTCAAAACTACGATCAGTTTTCAATGTTTTTTACCCTGACGTCGCTGGCGCGTGCAAATCCTAAAGAATTGTGGGAAACTACGGAAACGAGGATCACACTCACTTCGGTCGATAACAAGTAGATTCAGAATCTGATGTAAATTAAATGAGTTAATAAAAATACCTATTCGTAATCTAAGTGGTATTACCTTCACGATCATGAAACTAGGCGGACCCCTCTACTCGAACCCAGTCTTTTGGGGTCCCCCCTACCCCCAAAAGATCCCACCAGCCTTCCCACGCCCAGAAAAGATTAACGACCCTTATAAGGAATTACTTACTGGTTGAACAGTCTTTGCCTTCCCATCCAGGCGCGCATGTGCACTGGAAGTCGTTGACCTTGTCCGTACAGCTTCCTTCATTTTTACATGGATTTATTGGTGCACAATCGTTCCTATCTGCAGAGACAGACAATCGTGCTTAATATCGGTTCAATACCCCATCACTTTCCTTTATAAAACTATAACAGTCCGTTTCATATAACTTTTGACGAGTGAGTTCCGAAGTTCGTTCGGAAGTTCCGAGAAGTTCAAGTCGTACTTCGGAAGTTCACAACGAGCTTTGTTGGCGAACTTTGAACTTATTACCCACGCAACTTCGGTAATTCGTTAAAATCAACTTCTGACTTCGCAATCACTGACTGAGCTGCATCACAAAGCAGGGCATTGCTTTGCCTAAGGGTGGTTTCGATGAAAAAAACAAGAGTACAGTTTGCAAAATGGCCTGAATATCTAACGAATTATTGAATTTTGTGCGGGGTTTGAAGTCCGCCAACGAGGTTCGTTTTGAACTTTCAAAGGACGACTAGATCTTCGCACCTTGCGATTCATCCAAGATGTGTCTGTGAATCGCTGTATGTGCTAATTACCTGTTTCGCAGTTTTTGCCTTCGTATCCAGCCACACACCTACACTCGTAGCCGTTTACTTTATCTGTGCATGTGGCACCATTCTTGCAGCGGTTCGGGTTACAGTCATCGTAATCTGAAGATAAATAAGATTGATATTGATTAGGTTAAATCGTTCTTGTTAGCTGGGGAACAATTAACACTTATTTACTGGGACCGAGGGAAACAGTATGTTTTGTGGTCCCGAGACCGCTGATGTTTCCCGGTCGAGGGACCACAAAACATACTGTTTTTTCGAGGTCCCAGTAAATAAGTGCTTTATTATCATATCAAGTGTCAAAGAGAACAGAAAAATAGAAAAAGAATGAATTTTGCAAACGCGCACGCTAATGTGGTGGATTCTGGTTTCCGGTTTTAATTATTTTTTCAGTCACGTGACTTCCGGTTTTGTTATTCCCGGTCCACAACATATTATTGCCCTCCCAGACTTGTCGTCAGGAAGGCAGTCGAATTTCTTCACGTTCACGTGATACACTCTCGACCAATAGAAATTGAGGAAAATTGAACTTTGACACTTGGTATATAATAATAAGAGTTATCAGAGCCACATCATCATCATCATCATCATCATAATCATCACCATCATCATCACCATCACCTTCATCATCACCACCACCATCACCACCATCATCACCATCATCATCATCATCACCATCACCACCACCACCACCATCATCACCATCATCACCATCATCATCACCACCACCATCATCATCACCATCATCACCATCATCATCACCACCACCACCACCACCACCACCACCACCACCACCACCACCACCACCACCACCATCATCACCACCATCACCACCATCACCACCACCACCACCACCACCACCATCACCACCATCACCATCACCACCATCACCACCAACACCACCATCACCACCACCACCACCATCACCATCATCACCATCATCACCATCACCATCATCACCATCATCACCATCATCACCATCACCACCACCATCACCACCATCACCACCATCACCACCATCACCACCACCACCACCACCACCACCACCATCACCACCATCACCACCATCACCACCATCACCACCATCACCACCACCATCACCACCATCACCACCATCACCACCATCACCACCACCATCACCACCGTCACCACCACCATCACCACCATCACCACCATCACCACCATCACCATCACCATCACCACCATCACCACCATCACCATCATCACCATCACCATCACCACCATCATCACCATCATCACCACCATCACCACCATCACCACCACCACCACCATCACCACCATCACCACCATCACCATCACCATCACCATCATCACCATCATCATCATCTTCATCATCATCATCATCACCATCATCACCACCACCACCATCACCATCATCATCATCATCATCTTCATCATCACCATCATCACCACCACCACCATCACCATCACCACCATCACCATCATCATCATCATCATCTTCACCACCACCACCACCACCACCACCACCACCACCATCATCATCATCACCATCATCACCATCATCACCATCATCACCATCATCATCACCATCATCACCTTTATCTTAGTAGTAAAAAACAAAAAAGTACTTACCAACTTCGCAGTTTCTTCCTTGGAAACCAGCAGCACACTGACACTGATAATAACCCACGTGATCGACACATGTGGCGCCATTTTGACATTTGTTTGGTGCACAATCATTAATATCTGGTGACAAAAACATTTAACGAACAAAATTATTGTTAAGTACTTACGGTTTTTTATAATATCTGTGACACGACCACGGTACGGTATACAGGAACACTGAAATGGCTTCCCATAACACTGCAGTAACACTGAAATGGCTTCCTATTGTGAATCATCCAATAAGAATTCCCCTCCCCAATCATACGATGAATGCATTTCCTACGTGTATATATTGAGGCTGTTTGTACCTGTCTCGCAATTGGGTCCTTCGTAGCCCAGCCGGCATTTACAATTGTATCCATTGACCTGATCCTCACATGTGGCACCGTTTTTACATGGACTAGATCCACATTCATTCTTATCTGGAAAGAAATAGAGAATAAAAAAATGAGAAATAAAGGCTGGTTTTGATTGTCAAACGCTTGAGGTAGACGACTAAAGACGCTGTCAAGGCTGTAAGACCAAGGACCAAGGGGCGAGGGCGTGGGGATAGAGATACTGTAAAGGCTGTAAGACCAAGGTCCAAGGGGAGAGGGGGTGGGGACAGAGATACTGTAAAGGCTATAAGACCAAGGACCAAGGGGGGAGGGGGTGGGGACATAGATACTGTGAAGGTGTAAGACCAAGGGCCAAGGGGAGTCAGGGTTACACTAAAGTATACATTCTCTATGGCAAGACTAACCTGTTTGACATCTTTTTCCTTCATAGCCTGGTACACAGGCGCATGTGTAGTCATTGATTCCATCAGTACATGTAGCGCCATTCATACAAGGCCCTGAGGCACACTCGTCTGTATCTAAAAATATCAACACAGAAATATCATTTACAAATTTACTCTTACTGGAAAAAGAAAGTTAACTTTTACTAGGGCTGTGCACAGGAATAGAAGGCATTTCTGAAACTTTGAGAAGGAATACAAGTAGTAGAATTGAATAGTGACATCATCAGTGAAGGGGGGACTCCCACGTTTAATGGGAGTGATGCTTATTGGAGATTTTAAAAGATGACCCTTAAAAGGTACCCAGGTTTCATTCTGGTAGTCATTGCAACAAATGATTTAGATACCAACTTTAAAACAATGACATTTTTTTTCAAAAAGCAGCAGACATTTTGTTATTTACATGCAAAGATGCACCCTAGAGTACAAGTCATATATTCATAAAAACAAAAAACAAAACAAAACAAAAACAGAAAAAACCCCTAGCTATTTAGAGGGTAATAATTATTGACTCATGCATGAGCCACAGAAAAAAATCTCTACATATTTTGACATTTAATCCCTTAATTATTTATTGGTTTGTTTTACAGATATATAGCATGCTTATTATAATGGTCCAGTTTATTTTAGACTGTTGAAACCCTTACTGGTGCCATACAACCAATTCTAGCCCCTAAAAGTTACGATGAGCACCCACTCAGCATGTAGCCCTCCTGAATGCATTATAGCATTTTTCAATGTCTATTGCTCAAGAAACTTACTAGTTTCACAGTTCTTTCCCTCGTATCCAGCAACACAGTTACATGTGTAGTCATTGACTTTGTCAGTACATGATCCACTGTTCTTACATGGGTTGGGTGAACAGTCATTGTGATCTGTACAGCAAAATAAAAATTTAAAACATGTCTTTGATTTTGCAGGATGGGGGAGGGGCGTATGAAGGGAGGAAGTATGGGAGTGAAAGGGAGGAAGGATGGGAGTGAAAGGGAGGAAGTATGGGAGTCAAAGAGAGGAAGAATGGGAGTGAAAGAGAGGAAGGATGGGAGTGAAAGAGAGGAAGGATGGGAGTGAAAGGGAGGAAGGATGGGAGTGAAAGGGAGGAAGGATGGGAGTGAAAGGGAGGAAGGATGGGAATGATGTCCTTATGCAGACATAATGAAGCAAACTGTGTTGTTTAAAATATAGTTATAGTTACATAATAAAGATATCAAAGGCTTCATACACAGTAAGATATGATTTCATCTTTCATATGTAAAGATGTCACTATTGCCATTGATATTAATTATTATTAAAAAAAACACCACAACATCTTGGCAGCACTCACTGCTTTAAAGATATCATCAACTGAATGAAAAATATGTAATATTTGTCGGATTTTGACTTTAAAAAACTCACCTGTTTCACAGTTGACTCCTTCGTAACCTGCCATGCATGTGCACGTGTAGCGATTGACCAGATCGTTACAAGTAGCTCCATTCTTACAAGGGTTGGATGCACAGTCATCAGTATCTGTTGACAAAATCAGTACATTATACTTTTTTTATTCTGAATGTCCAGCTAGATTCAAAAAAAAATATGTTGTGGATTTTGTTTTTGACTTCAAGGAAAGAATTTGACGTATGATGAGCACCTCAAATCATCATCGTGGCAATGTAGGTGGATTTTAACAAAAGATTTTTCATTAGGTTCTTTTGTCTGTACCACCAGCATGGCCATCATGCCTTTGTCTTTTGATCCTCTTGAGATGATAAACTCTTAATACAAAGGTCCGAACTTGAGCTCATTTTTGCCAGAGTGTAAAATATATTCATTTTGGAAATTCAAAGGCTGGGCATAAACTCTATATCATCCACAAAATAAATCCCAAAATCCAATGCAACAAGGCAACATTTTGTGATCTTGTCCTCAAATTCAGTCCCACCTGCAATTCTGTATGGCACGAGTTTGTTCCCAGTCCTCTGTTAAATTTTGTAAAGGCGAATTTGACACAAACTTTTTAGGAAATTTTTTTTCAACAAGTCATTGGCAGGGGGTCAAAGGTGACTTGATAATGCTGCACATGTGACTTTGATGATGCCTTATATAGACTGCATGATTTACCTAGATGATGTCAGATAGGATGTGATGTGTGATTCCAGTTAATTGTCATGCCATACTTACTAATATCGCAGTTCTTTCCTTCATATCCTTTCCTACATGTACACTTGTAGTCGTTGATATAGTCAGTGCAAGAAACGCTGTTCTTACAGGGATTAGGAGAACAGTCATCGTGATCTGATCAAAAGATAAATAAATAAAATCAATGAATGAATGAACAAGTGAAATGAGTGAACAAATGATCAATCAAGACAAACAAACAAATGAAACAAACAAAAACAAATGAATGGAAAACAAGCTACAAACAAATGAACAAGTAATGAACCAATGAGCCAATGAGTAAATAAATAAATAAATAAATGAATAAATGAATGAATGAATGAGTAAATAAATGTTTTTAAAAAACCATTTACACACCAAATTCTATCAATTGAACTGCAGATAGTAATTAAATTTGTTCAATCTCTGACTGCAAAGATTATTTAACTCTCATTTCACTTACACACATAAATAATGGATAATTTTAGCTAAAAAGTTCAACTTAATTACTTTGTCCACAGTCTTTTCCTTCCCATCCAGGTGCACATGTGCACCCAAAATCATTGAATTTGTTTATACAGGTCGCACTGTTCTGACAGGGGTTACTTGCACATTCATCTATGTCTGCAAACAAAAATTCAGTTAAAATAAAATTAATAAAATAAATAAATAAAAATCCTTATTCACATGCCTAGTCCTTCTAGCACTTTTGCATGAGTGGGGGCCTATCACTCACACACACTACCACTACATTAACTGTTTTAAACATACAGCTCGCACATGTTGATTTTTACAAGGGGAAAAACCAGAGAACATACACCAGGGTTTGCACTACTAGAAGATTATAAAATTTCAGGTGTTTTCCAGGAGTTTTCCAGGGTATAAATTCCAGGACTCTTAACTTTGAAGTACTTCATGTCAGACATTCAACAATTTTTTTTCCTATAATATTTAACCTAATACTAAATAGAAAAGTCAAGACGTTTTCCAGGAGTTGGTGTCAAAATTAAAATTTTCCAATTTAGAGTTTTCCTGAGGAAGAAAATTTTGAATTCCAGGAGTAGTGCGAACCTTGATACGTCAATTTATCTGATTTTCGAGGACAATTAATTCAATATTTTCACCGTGTAACACCCTCATGAAATTTGCATTACAAGGCTCTCAATTGCACACAACATTTAGGTAAAAGTTTCACAGTGTAACAGGGCTTTTAGTTTTCTTTTCATACCAGTTTTGCAGAGTCTGCCTTCCCAGCCAGGAACACATTTACAAGAGAAGCCATTAACCTCATTAATGCATGTTGCATCATTCTTGCACGGATTGGACGCACACTCGTCAACATCTGAAATTCATCCATTATGATAAAAAATTAATTATTAATGAGACTATTTATTATATTGCAAGGTAATTTCATATGCCCTGACATAGGCCAATTTCCGCAGTCCATAACTCACAATATGGAACCACCTTATTTTATGTTCTTGGTCCTTGTTTTTCACCACTTTTTTTAACTCGCACGCTATATGACAAGTGAATACAAGGTTTCAAAGCCATCATAAATCACATGTCAAGCAATTATGGTATTAAATTAGAACTTTTTAACAAAGTGTATAATTGTGAGAGAGTGAGAAAACAAGCAAGCAATGCAAGCAAGCAAGCAAGCAAGCAAGCAAAACAAGCCCGGGGGGGGGGAACTCCCTTGAAAAGTGGGTAGGGGGCTCGATGAACCTTTTAGGGTCGAAAATGAGACCCTTGCATACCTTTTAGTGTCTCTCCAGCTGACTCCTGGCTGACTCCCTACCTTTTACAGTCAGATTTGTTTGTTTTCAAAAATATCAAACGTCATACAAGAATATCAATTTTGAATTTAAAAAAATGATTAAATGTGGTCGTACCTTTTAGGGTCTGAAATCAGCATCTCAGTTAATTTATGCGTACCTTTTAGGGTCACTTTCAAAACCATCCGTCGAGCCCCCTACCCAATTTTCAAGGGAGTCTCCCTGCCTCAGGAAAGCAAACAAGCAAACAAGCAAACAAACAAACAAGCAAACAAACAAACAAACAAACAAACAAGCAAACAAACAAACAAACAAGCAAACAAACAAACAAACAAACAAACAAACAAGCAAGCAAACAAACAAACAAACAAGCAAGCAAGCAAGCAAGCAAGCAAGCAAACAAACAAACAAACAAACAAACAAGCAAACAAACAAACAAACAAACAAACAAGCAAGCAAACAAACAAACAAACAAACAAACAAGCAAGCAAGCAAGCAAGCAAGCAAACAAGCAAGCAAGCAAACAAACAAACAAACAAACAAGCAAACAAACAAACAAACAAGCAAACAAACAAGCAAACAAACAAACAAACAAGCAAACAAACAAACAAGCAAGCAAACAAGAAAGCAAGCAAACAAGAAAGCAAGCAAGCAAGGCACCTGAATTATGAGACTACTAAATAATAAAGCAGAACCTAGTTTTGTTGCATTCATTTTAATTGTTTACATCTATCAATATTTCTCCATATTAATTACATACCAGCCTCGCACAATCGACCAAACCAACCAGAAGGACATACACATTTGTAATCATTTACCAAGTCTTGGCATGTTCCACCATGCTGACAGACCTTACCAACACATTCATTGATATCTGATAAAAATATTACATTTTTAGACCATATATAAGTGGTATAAGCAGCCAAAGACAGTAGAAATCGTGTTTTTAGTGACAATTGCTGGAATGAGGCACTTCATTGAAGTAGAGTTGAAATGCCAGTCTCTTTGAAATTTTTATCTTCCTCATAAACAAGCCAAGATGTGATAAGGAAACAGGGAAATTTTAATTATAAGTAAATCTGTGGGCATATAGTTGTCGCCTTCATATAATTTTAATTTTGCTTTTATAAACCAATCATTTTTCTTTTCATTTATTTACCTGTTTCACAGTTTTTTGCAGTGTAGCCAGGTTTACAAGAACATGAGTATTCGTTCACAAAATCATTGCAAGTACCACCATTCTGGCAAGGCTTGGATGCACAGTCATTGATATCTGGATGGAAAGAAATTCTTTTAATGTATACTAAATTTACATATTGATACTTTTCATTGTGATGTCACAGTGTCAAGAAATTTGTTTCTAAAAAGAAGTTTACAGCCAAATTTTTCATGTAGACTTTAGCAATAAAACTGTACAGTTTCATGAAAGTTATTCAGAAACCAAAGAAGAGGTGAATTTTTTAATACAAAGAAATGTATTGGAACAGGTAAATTTTGCCTAGCAAATGTACACATTTCTTCGTAAAATTTCAGGTTTTTGAAAAATTATATTTTTTTTCAATAGTTTACATGCAATCTCCACAAACTTTTGCATTGTTATTAATTCTGTGACACATTTGACAGTAAACCCCTTTTTCAAATAAAACAAATTTCTTGCAAGTCATGAGAAACCTCAATAAGAAAATTTTGTATTCTCTGCCCCTTCTTTTATCTTCCTTCCTTCCTTTTCTTTCTTTTTTCTTTTCTCTTTCTTTCTTTCTCTCGTTTTTCTTTCTTTCTTTTCTCTTTCTTTCTTTCTCTCATTTTTCTTTCTTTCTTTCCTTTCTTTCTCACTTTCTCTTTCATCTTCTTCTCCACCATTTATTTTTCATATAATACATCTTTCTTTCTTCCCTTCTTTTTTCACTGCCACAGTTTTTTCTTTCTTTCTTTCTTTCTTTCATTTTTTTTTTTTTTTTTTGCGTTCTCGATAATTTAGCGAGAATTTTCGCGCCAAAAACGCGTTGCCTCAAGAGTTCTGTGATAAAGTGATGTGCTTCTGTAAGGCTGTGTCCACAAAGATGATTGGAAAACAACTAAAAAATCCTTAATTTTGCACTAAATGATGAAGAAAGGTCAAAGATAGAGACTTAACAAGATAAAAATTCCAGGTAAGCAATTTTGAACTTTATAAACAACGCAGTGACTAAACTCCGGCAGCCGGACACGGTCTTCAAATAACTAAACGTCCGGCAGTCCAAAATTTTCCCATATTTCTCTTCGAAATCGGACAATCTTTCTTGCTTAACTGTTTATCTTTATTTAGAATCCCCGAGCGCTTTCAGAAAACCAAATATTCCGAACTTTGTCTTTTTAGCCAACCCTGTACATAGAATACGAGCCATCCAAGTGCGACACTTAGCAAATTTTTTTGACACATATTGATCTCTGAGATCGGCAGCAATTTTTCTTTCGAGAAATCTTATCTTCATTGAGAATCCAAGATGAACGCGACGTTGCTAGACCGTAGGCTCACTGTGCTTTAACTCTAACCCTGAATATGATATAAATGTATGTATTTCTTATTTCGCTTTCATTTCATAAAAGATTCATAGTAAAGGCCGATTTACACGGTACATTGCTTAGAACTGTCGCATACACCTAGAGAAAACTATAGTAAAAAGACAAAGTTCGGAATATTTGGTTTTCTGAAAGCGCTCGGGGATTCTAAATAAAGATAAACAGTTAAGCAAGAAAGATTGTCCGATTTCGAAGAGAAATATGGGAAAATTTTGGACTGCCGGACGTTTAGTTATTTGAAGACCGTGTCCGGCTGCCGGACGTTTAGTCACTGCGCTTCAAATAACTAAACGTCCGGCAGTACGGTCCGAAATTTTTCCATATTACTCTTTGAAATCGGCTAATCTTTCTTTCAAAACTGTTTATTTTTATTCAGAATCCCCAGGCGCTTCCAGAAAACCAAAAAGTTCGAGCTTTGTCTTTTTAGCTAACCCTGTACATAGAGTGCGAGCGATCCAAGTGCGACACTTTTTTTCGAAAATTTTTCTCTGACACTGACGGACACGAACTTCAGATAACTAAACATGGGGCAGTCCGAAATTTTCTTACATTACTCTTTGAACGGCTAACATTTCTTTCGAAACTGTTTATCTTCATTTAGAATCCCCAAGCGCTTCCAGAAAAATGGTTATTTCAAGTAACCGTTTCCGCCTGCCGGACGTTCAAAATCTTGCAATCATACTTGTTTTTATCAACAGTTTATCCAAAAGCGTTGTCCTAGGGAAGTCTTCTTCACTATTTCGTTAATGTTATCAAATATTTCAGTGTTTACAATTGGATTTATACGCAAATAGTAATAATTATTTTAATTTTAAGAAGAATAAGCTTAATTTAAACACGAGGAAACACGACCTGAATACAGGAGGAAAATCCTCCTCATTTACCTCAAGAATTCCTGCCACATTTGTCCCCAATATATATTGAATAACCAGAAAAGACATTGATAAATGTATCGACTCCATTTTTTAAGTCAAACAATGTAAAAAAGTGGAGATTTTCCGTCGCAAAAATCACTAAGTTTTTACCACTAGCTCGATGTAAATATTGTTAGGCGTTACTGCCTTACCACAGGCAGCCCAGTACATAACAAAACCAACTTGAAAACGAAAAAAATTTTGACTAGCTTTCTTTCAGCCATTTCTCACACAAGTACGCGTTTTGTTCAATGGGGGTATGAAAATAGCTCTCCTTCTTTCATTGAACTTAAACTTTTTTCGCTTAAAAGAAGATAAAAAAGCAATGCTTTTAAGAAAGTAATACTCACCCACATTGCAAGTTTTGCCAGTGTAGCCTTCTTTACATTGACAAGAAAAATCGTTTAACTTGTCGGTACAAGTTCCTCCATATAAACACGGATTGGAAAGGCAGTCATTATAGTCTAGCAACAAAAACAACAACAAAAAGCTACCGTAAACAAAATTTCACAAGGAAGCTGAATTGATTGTTATTATTATTGAGATTATAAACAGAAAAGAAAAAAAGAATGAATGAGGTTGGAGGGGAAGAAGAAAGAGTATGCTTACTGATGTCACAGTTCGTGCCAGTCCATCCCGCTTTGCATGTACAGGAGTAACCGTTGACACGGTCTGTGCACCTGGCATTATTTTTGCATGGGTTGGGATCGCATTCGTTGATGTCTAAATAAATAAATAGATAAATAAATAAATAGATAGATAAATAAATAAATAGATAAATAAATAAATGAATGAGTAAATGAAGGAAGGAAGGAAGGAATAAATAAATAAATAGATAAATAAATAAATGAATGAATAAATGAATAAATGAAGGAAGGAAGGAAGGAAGGAAGGAATAAATAAATAAATAAATGAATGAATGAGTAAATGAATGAGTAAATGAAGGAAGGAAGGAAGGAATAAATAAATAAATACATGAATATATGAGTTGATTGATTGATTGATTGATTGATTAATGACTGAATGTATGTATGAATAAATGAATGAATGAATGAGTAAATAAATAAATAAATGGATGGATGGATGGATAATGAATGAATAAATGAATAAATAAAATTTCTTTGATTTTTATTTTTCAGTTTCACTTAAATTATCGAAAGTGGGCTCCCTGTGATTTTCCGAGTGCCTACAACTGCTTTTCGGAGGAACTCGTAGTTTAGTCGTTAATCTTTTGTTCTACCCACCTGTATCACAATTCTTCCCAGTGTACCCCGCGGCACATTTACACTGATATGCATTAACAAGGTTGCTGCACTGGGCTCCGTTCTTGCAGGGGCCATTCTCACATTCATCAATATCTATAGAACAAAAGAATACATTACAGTTGTATAAAAGTCAGTCATTTTCTTTTAAGTAATATATGAAGAATGTTAGACGTCGCCTCTGAAATGAAATGAAATGTTTAACAATTGTTAACGAGCAGATATTAAGTATGAATATAGTCAAATGCGCGGGAACGCCGTTAACTTGATCATCCGAGCCACGTGAAGGTCTAACCATTTGCAGATTTTATTTTCTGGGGTAGTACATGAAATACTTAAAAACCGTTTTTTACCTGCCCTGCAGTACTGTCCAGTAAACCCTGGTGCGCATGTGCAGGTGAATCCATTGAGTAGATCGTTACAAGTGCCACCGTTTGCACAGCTGTCTGGCTTACAATCATCAATGTCTATTATAATCAATAATAATAATCATCATTAATAATCATAACACGTTATCCAATAACTGAATCAGTCAGCGCACCTGTATCTAGCCTTTGTTACGTGTCTACCAATACTAAAGCCTGGTTCTCACTAGCGACGCAAGCATAAGCGCAAGCAACATACGCAGACTCAGTACTGCATTTATCACCGAGGTGTGAGAAAAGACAAACAGCGCTAATGAGCAGTACCCTACTGAGTCTGCGTATGTTGCTTGCGCTTGTGCTTGTGTCGCTAGTGAGAACCAGGCTTAAAAGGTATAACTGCTTCGCCCTGTGTGGTCAGGTTTTGGATTAAGATTATTTTAACATTTTGTACTGCCGCATGTTTAATAAAAAATCCTCTCTGATGGAAAGTCTTACCTGATTTGCCCCTAAATAAATACTTCCACCGCTACTTCCTCCATTGGGGGCTACTTCAAATAAAGCAGCTGAATACGCGTTGGCTAGTATACCAGCATCTACAAATAAAAAAAAACCCAGAATGTAGTTAGTTTTACATCATGTTTTGTACTAGAGAATCCATCTGGTGCTCAATGTCATATAAAGCTTTTAAGTTGTGACGCATTTGCGGGTTCATTTTCTCAAAAAATCCGCTAAAATTAAACCAAAATTCCAATTAATTATTAATCTTTCACCTGTAACAATACTAATCCTTGTTCTCTCTTTTCCTTCGAGGGTTTTTCTCCGGGTTCTCCGCTTTTCCTCCCTCCGCAAAAATCAACATTTCTAAACTCAAATGGACCAAATCCACTTGGGCGTATTTGTTTTCCCATTTCAGACCATGTGTCATTCCCTTGGGTATTGTTTCTTTGTTTCTCGGTAGCGCTTGGGAAGATACGTTAAGATGGATGAGCTTCAAACAAAGAATTGTACTGTCAAGGGAATGACACGTGGTCTGAAATAGGAAAACATTACGATTTAGTCTATTGGAAATCAGTGGATGAAGAGCCAACTCCGTGAGTTGGGGAATTACCACTGCTAAATTCCATTATTACCATTATTATCAATTCTGCAATTTTGCACCAATTACTGCAATAACGCGAAAAAAATATATCACCACAAAACTACTTTTCATTTTGGACCCGGAAGTCGTTTTTTAATAAGAATGACGTCACACTTAAAAACAAGGAGAGAAAAACTGATATGGATAGAGTGGATTTGGTATAATTGTGAAACAATAAAGCAGATTCGTAGCTATACCGTACTGTACCATAACCGTAACTACGCGTTGTGCTTACGTTGGATGATTCAAATGAAAACAATGGGAAGCCATTTCGGCGTTAAAAGAACAGCTTTGCATAGAGGTTGACACCGTTACCTAGATAATTTTCAGGTGGACCTCTCTTAACGTCTCTTAGGTTGAAAGGGACGGGACTGCCATTACTATTGCTTCTCCTCCGTTATTTTAAGATCCTGAGTGTCGGTCTGGCCAGGGCATGAGCCCACGACCTCCTGCACAAACAGACCGATGCTCAAACAACTGAGCTAACCGGCAGGCGATTTGCTGCATACCATACCGTGTACGTGCTGTAAGACAGTATCGTACGTTTTCTACTCATACGATAACTATTCTTATGGGAGTCATTTCGGTGTTACTGCACACCGTACCGTGTACGTGCTGTTAGTCAGTACCGTATGCTTCCCACTCATACGAAAACAAACCGTTCTACTGACACTAACCTATCGTGAGATTCTTCTTAGATGAAATTTCAATAGCGCCTCCACCACAGCCACGAAATCCCACTGCACTCTGAGTCGAGGTGCCTCAAAAGAAAATAAGAAAAACATGCACGCATTGTAAATAGGTAAAATGCAAATGGTGTGTATCGATGCATCTTCATAGAGTTACCCTTAATTCTTCTTGATTTAGCGCATGCAAGCGAGGCCAGGGTCTGGTTAGGGGCAAAGTATATGAAGGAGACTTCGGAAACTGAACAGAAAACGAACTAGACGTACTTTTCCAAAATTACGATCAGTTGTGGTAAATTGCAGTAAAGAGCATTGGTTCAACTCATGAGCTGTCGTGTCACATACATTACATTGTCTGGCTGCGTTACCCGTGTGGTTGGTCCTTGTGGTGTAGTGGTTAACACATCGGACTAGTAAACCGAAGATGTGGGGTTCGATTCTTGCCAAGCGCATAATAGGCGCCTTTTAGCACGTCGGAATGCAGCTGAATTTGGAGGGCAAGACAATAGGTTTCTGGTTCTCTGGAGTTGAGATTCTTTTGTC
>JAAAQI020066896.1:0-17374 GCA_011800005.2 Stichodactyla mertensii | reverse complement strand
CTAATCATTATCTTCAAATGAGGGAATTTTAAAGAAAATTCATTAACGAAATCCAAGGCTCCGGAACTACCTTAATTGTTTAGTTTACTTATGAAGGCTCAACACTTACTGGATAGCAGCTAAGCTAAATGTTGTTAAAAAACTGATAACTGAGTACAAGTAAAGTTGAAGAGTTTTTACATACCTTTTTTCATTGCATTTTCAACAAGCACTCTGAACAGAGGAAGGCTCAAACTATTAAAACGCAATAAAAAATATAAACTAGAACAACAACAAAGTCGACTGCATCGACTGCAAGCAAACGCTGCAAGAACACTTTTTGGCGGGAAAAGGCGCGCGTGCGTCTCCACGGACAAAAGGACTGGAAAATAGGCTACCAAAAGTACTCTAAGGGAGGGGAGGGTAAAGGAGAGAAGAAATAAACCGCTGTTTGATTGAATGCGGGCGCATTGTGTTAAAAACCAAAATGGCGGACGCTAGACAGCCAAAACTAACTCTTTCCAAAAACCTTATGGAAATGAAGGTACTTATCAAAGTTTTTAAGACTTCTCGTGCGGTTATTGATAACAAATTAGTAGTTTGATTTTTTTAGCTTTCTTACAGCCTCATAGGGTTATATAAATTTGGTTTTCGAAGGCTCAAGAGAGCGCGGTCGAAACTTAGAATTCTTTACAAGAATTATCGGTTTGCAAGCATCTTTTCTATCATTGAACTACTGCATATTTTTTATATTATTAAAATCATATTAACATAACTTGATATAGAATTCGAATTCGGGATACCTGTGGGTAGTTTTTTATTTAGAAATACTTTACCTTCAACATTAGTTTATGCAGCGAAGAGCAGAGTCTGATTATCGTAAACAACTCGAAGAAGAAAGAAGACGAAAAATCGATGAGGCTCATTGGGTGTTAAATGCAAGAAATGGAGAGATCGAAAGGTACTGCACGAGTTCACAGATAATAGGTATTTAGTATTCTGCAAGAAATTCTCTTTTGAGTTTGACAATTTGATCTATTTGCGCCCACTAATAATACACGTAAGCTCATGAAAGCATGTAAGGCAGTACAAATATTTTTACTGTAAAATGCAATAAAAAATACTGTACTCAAGAACAAACCTTCTACTCACCATTATATCATAAGCAGATACATTATCCCTGATCAGCCATCTTGAATATGAAAGTGAAACAAGTATTGCTTTATCCTAGCTGACTGACTAATGCGATCTCTTGCAAAAAACAGAGTGGAAATAGAGCCAAGTTATGTAAAGTGTGAACAGTTATACAGCAATGGTAGAATGTCTTTCAAGAATTTTAACCCAACTATTGAGGTAAAAGAAAGGTCAAAGGCAATTGATCTGAATGTTTATTAATAACTTGGATGAGTAAAGGAGCACAAAGCATTATGGGTAGTCTAGAGCTATGTTTATTATCAACAGTGGAATCAGAGAAATCTGTTGTCTGAATTGACCACTTTCCATACATCAGTTCACTGGTTAAACACAAAGCATTCAGTTGAGGCTGCAAGGTCGTTTCAAAGGATTATTCAAATTTGTACCTCACACCTTCAATGGAATGCTTTGTGTTTGACCATTGAACCAGTGTATAGAAAGTGGTCAATAAATCTGGTGTCTTACCTTTAATCTTTATTACTTATTGTCAAACAAGAAAAAGAAAAAAAATCTTCACACAATATTTCTAACAGTAGTTAGTTTCCCACAATGCTTTTTTCTAATAAATCTGACTCATGTAAATATGCTTCTTTCTATGGCCCATAAAGTATTTTGTTTTGTTTTATTTGCATCAAATTTGAAGGACACTTTGCATGAACACAAAAGTTACCAGTTGTGGGTACTTTGCATATTGTATTTAATATGCAAAGTACCCACCAGTGCACAATAACATCTAATAAAATAATAGAAAATCAAATTGTGATTTGATTTCCATTTTCATGATTGCTAAATGTAAGGAGTAGATAACAACGATAATAAGATCCCTGATCCATAGATAAACAGTATCTATGGATCAGGGATCGGTCTATTGTTTTTGTTTTACTTGAATCAATATTTTTTGACATGGCAATGAAATAGAATCTTTAGTGAGTTTATATTTTTAACTGTGTTTTAGAAAATGTTCATTCAAATGAAATTCCAAGATGAAGAAATTTTATCAGAAGAGAGGGAAAGGGAGGCAACAGTATCAGATGAGGAGATGGCTAGAAGGTATGAAATGAATATGAATATACATATTCAAGACAAGTCTTTGCAAATAACTTCACTTTGACCCAGTCAGAATGCAAAAATATATCCTGTCAAGGTATAGTCTCCTTTCAGCCACTTTCAGGGGGTTGTCACACAGGCACTTTCTCTCCTGTGTCAATGTCAAATGCAGCTGCTGCTTTACTTTACTGGTACTGTAATTTTCTGTTTATCACTCTTGTAAAAATTGTACTATTTTTTAAGGTATGACACCCTGGTTGGCACAATAGGAAAAAAATTTACATCGAAGAGAAATAGATCAACAGCTGATGATGACAACTTCCAAAGCAGAAATGTAACTTCTGGAAGTGGCAACAAAAAATTTAAAGGAGGTTTCATGAAGCCCAAGGACTAGGGTACATCAGGATACTTCATTGTAAGAGGCAAGGTGCACTTGCCTCTTAAGTAATCTCTCTCATACTAGCTCTATAGAAGGCATGGGGATCAAATAATCTTCTATTTATTACACTACGATGTAAGCTCCAGATGGGATCCAATTATAGATGAGAGAATTGCTGGTAAACTCCTCCCTAGCTACAAACAAGATGTCCCACAAAGAAAGTACTAGAAATAAAAATCCAAGTCCTCCTTGTTACTGGAGGTACTTTTCTGGAATTGAACAGTTACCATTTTATTGATATTTATAACTTTAACAAAGTTAAAATTCTCCATAATTTTAAATATTTTTAAGATTGATGGTATCTTGATTTTTATTAAATTATTACTAGCAAATAAATCTTTAATACAATTGAAATTGTAGAGGAATCTATATCATTTTGGCAGCTGCTTTTTGGGTCTGTTATCAAGAGTTTGAATTACACCAAGTTTATGACCCCATACATTACCTGCCTGGACTTGTAATATTTATCTAAGAAAAGGTCACATCATCTTTTTAAAATATAGCAATATGACTTTTATTTTTGATCTTATATTATTATTTATTGCTATCACTTAACCAGGGGAAATGGATTTTTCTTTCAAACCTTCTTTCCAGTTTATTTATTGAGTTTGGGTTCTGTCCCAAATGCCTTGCACTGATTAACACAGACTATGCTTTAAGAAGAGCCCACTTCTGAGTTCTCAAAAAGATGCGTGAAGGTGAGGCTTCAGGAGAAATGATGTTTGGTGGCAGGAAACAACTGACTTGTAATATTACTTTTTCCTACGACTTGTTTGTGGTTTACTCATAAAAATATACTTTTAAATAGACCTTATTCGCTTGGGTGTATTTGTTTTCCCAATACAGGTCACGTCATTCCTTTGGGATGTTTTCCTCATTTTGTTTAATGATAACACTTGAGAAGATACATTAATATGGATAACCCTCAAACAAAGAATTGTATTCCCAAGAGGTCTGAATTGGGAAAACATTATGCCCAAGCAAATAAGGTCCATTACACAAAAAGTCAAAAAAATGCAAGTTGTTTTGAGCCACCAAGAGTGATTTTGCGTGAAGCCTCACATTCATGTATCTTTTTCGAGAACTCTTAAGTGGGCTATTAGCAGAAAACAAGTACAAGAAGCCTGAGAAATAAAATATCTTGTTATGGGTTTCAAATGTTTTATGCTCCAACACAAAAACATGATCATGTACTTAGTTCCAGAATGTGTGCATGCTTTTTAGACAGATGAGGATTTCCAAGGTCAGTAATACCAACCCTCTCCATGGGAATGATGGATATTTTCTATTCTGAGAGATTGCCAATGATTCCTTTTCTTCCTGCATTCTTATAATAGGGTCATAGTTCTTAGTTAAGAATGGTATTACAATAATTACAATAAAATTAAAATATTTTATTCATTCACTTAAATTTTATTTATCAATAAAAAGGAAAATGCTGAATCATGGGTAAAACAGTGAAAATTCTAACCTTTTTAAATTTAGTTTTTCTATAATTTATAATTCATCAAATTTTAGAGAGTCGTCTTAATGTAGACATTTGTAGTGTATATATAACATACAGTCTGCTCAGTGTATCAAAAATACAGTGGAATACATTAGACCTTTCCTGAACTCACTTCCTTGACTATGAAACAATGGTTTCAATTTGATGCAGTATTTGATGTTAGAGAATTCAAGAAAGGTCTATTACTGTGCAACATGCACTACCTTACCCATCCAATGTATTTTTTACAAGTTCAAGTTAGCTATTTGCACGTGAATTCACTCAGTTGTGAGAGTACTACTTGTATCTGTCAAAAGTACATAGTGTGGCCATGGTAACATGAATCCTGGAGTAACACAGTACATCTTATTTTTGTGACCAAAGCAAGAATGAAATAAAAAGAAACAAGCAAAAATTTGAAGGGGAGGATTGTGTTGAAATTTCTCAAAACTGGATTTGTAACACTGTTTAGTCCTCCACTTTTTCATGTCCTTCCTCTTGTCCACCCATCCACTAATAATTTCCAACAAACTCACTGTTGATGGTAAATAATTAACAATAAATAGAGTGCAAATATTATTCCCATGAAATAGTTAACTATTTAGTGCTAAATAGCACTAATTACTACTAAGTACGAGTGGTAAACCACATGTACTGAAGCGTTAAATATGTGCAGAAACGCACATGACTGAAAAACTGTCTTCCTTTTTTCTCAATGGTTTGTTCAGTGGTGTACAATCATTTGATGCATCTTTTAGTTATTTTTTCTTATTTACGAAAATAAAATGGCAAGATCCGAATAACATTGTTTAGTTTTTAACAAAATTTGGAACTTTTAGTTTATTTAATTTATTCATACATGTTCATAGTCACAGATTGAAATGACTGCTCCCATGCATAGGTTTTCATGGCTTGCTGATTTCTTAGACTATAGTCTACTAATTTGTACTAAATAGTGCTATTCAGCACTAATATGTACTGTTTCATGGGTATATTATTTGCACTCTATACAGATCATTCCAAAGTAATGCCACTGATCTAACTACAGTCAAACCAGCTCCAGTGTGTGCACCCCTAACCTCCAAGCAATAAATAATGAAAACATTATTTGAATATTTGAATATTATTGAGGTGTTCATTGATGTTGAATATTGAATATTTATTATTTGCTCTTTCATTAATAAAATGCAAAACTCCCAACTTTACAATCCATTCATAGCCCAAACTCTGATTGAAAAACTCTGTTGTAAACTTCATGCTCTGGCCTTTCTTTGGAGTTTTGTACATTTTCTACCTAGGCATCACAATTATTGAAGAATCCAAACAGAATTTGAGAAGAGTAGAAAATTGATTTTGAAGTTGGGATTCTTCCATTTTATTAATAAAAACGTGGAGTAATTTGAATAATGAACCATTAATAAACCATAGCATTGCATGCTTGAGCTGGTTTGACTGTAAAAACTGTTTAGAGTTTGGTGTTTCTCAGGTGAAAACCATTTAAAGGTTAAAAATACCATTTAAAAGTCTGCATTAAAAACTAGTAAATTGAAAACTGTAAGACCTGATGATCTGTTTGATGTATCAATAAATATGAATTGCTTTTGAAATCCATGATTTATGTTTTTTTTTTCCCTTTTGAAAAAAGTCATATATAACCACCTTTTTTATGAAAAATAATTTTAGAATTTAACTCACAACAGAATTTTGCTTTTTAACCATTTTCCTAACTTATGATCAGGGAAACTGGTCATAACAAAAAAAATTAATCAAATGAGCCAGAATGTTTTTTAAAGATGAGGACAAGAAAATCATATGTAAAAATTGCATAATTATGTAATTTCATCTTGCCTTTGTAATATAATAATTATATCATTAAATTATTATTTCAATCTAATTTTTGAGCTAATATGTAAAAATAAATAAATTTAAATATTGTTTCAAGGAGTCTTAGGATTATCTAAACTCATTTCATTCACCTCAACAAGTATTGCTGATGCAGAATGAGATTTCCTGTGTCCTTTCTTAAATTTATTTTTAGAATTCTTTGTTTTTTCTGTATATAGTTGTCTTTCTAAATCCAAATTTGGTCCTTTTTTACTTAAAAATGGTAGAAAACGTGCATTTGTGGTAACAACTTGTCCATTAAGTTTTTGCTCTTTTTCTAATTCTTCACAAGTTCTGTTGAGTTCCTGCCGTGCTCTTCGTATGACATATGACATTAATAATACGCTAATAATTACTTGCGCAAATAGAACTATATATCCACCAGACTGTTCTGACATGACATCCTCTAGTGATCTGAATGTGGATCCCATGTATGCATTTAATGCTTGTGTAGGAAGAAGACCAAGTGAAGAAGCAATAACATATTTGGGTAAACTAACATTTGTTGCCTGAAATAAAACAAAACCATTATATTAGCATTTGTGGATTTTATATCTGAAGAAATGATAGGTGAGGAAATAAAAATAAAAGTCAAGGTATAAGGTCCCATCCACATGTACCGGTATCCAGATTTTTTGAATCTGCAACTTTTTCATAGTGGATTGGCCTTGTGTCCACACATATGGTCAATGAATCTGCAACGTTTTGAATTCACTCTCCAGTGTGGATTTTTTGAATATGCTGTATGTGGCCTAGTGTAATGTCACAGTATCAAGTTTCAGGTATGTGTGCATGCTCTCTCACCAAAAATGTTGTGTATTCAAAAATATCCAGATATGTGTGGACGGGCTAATATGATTTGAGTACACTACTATGTGTGGACACAATGTTTTTTAACCTGCAATGAATAAAAGTTGCAGATTCAAAAATGTGTGTGGATGAGGCCTAAGGCCATTTCCATGATGAAAACAAACAAAAAATCCCCTGTAAAATATTATTGGTGTCTTTTCCACTGGCATGTGAAAAGGTATTGCATGCTTCATTCATTCATTCATTTATTCAATGATATAGAATACTTATGTAAATTTCCAATTTTGTCTGGCATGAATAATAAGAGTATTGCAAGAGAGTGCATAAAAGTATTCCATATTTTGAATGTATTACCACATCTTATAAACCGAGTGGATTTCTCATGAGTAAGAAACAATATGACAAATTGTAGCCATACTGTATCATAAATGGAAACTAATGAGTAAGCAAGTATAGGCTGCATCATTGTATGATAAATACAATAAGCAATAAAGGAAAAAGATACTTATCTTTACTGATGTTTCAAGTCTTCCTTGAAATAACAAAAAAAGTGAGGGGCAAAAGCTTGAAATATCAGTAAAGTTAAGTATCTTTTATTTCACAGTGTTACAGACTTCCCATTATTGCCAATGAAGTTGGCTAACATAGAGGAATTTGAGTTTGTTATGGAAGTGTGTCATTTCTCTTGTTCTGAACAGGTTTGACTAGATTTCACTCCATATAAGGAAGTGTGCATAGTTTTGCTTGGTATTTGGTTTTGAAAAACCTGTTAAACCAGTTTTTGTGTAAAGGCCAATATTCTGTTCTTAACATTTTGTGAGACAAATTTACACTTTAAAATCGTTAGGCATGGGAATCGTTATTTTTAGCCATGGAACTGTCTCATTGTGAGTTTCTTCTAATTATGTGGTGCAACAAATTGGCTGCTGCACACAATTTTACAGAAAACAACTCAATGATCAATCAAATTGAGTCCATGAAGAAGATTTCTCATAGTCAACCTTAGTTGCTTAAAATTAATGATTTTCCTCACTCTTACTAAATTACTCCTTTTTAAATCTCATCACTTCTTGGCACATTCAGATTCTTTTTTAAGAACAAACACTAGGTCTCAATTCCATTACTGATAAGTATAACTAGTTGGTAATTGCCATACTGTAGCAGTTAATATACTTAAGCACAGCCGTAACTTCGTGTTGTGATTAGATGATTTAAACAATGACAAGCCATTTCAGTGTTATGCATACTATACCGTCCATACGTGCTGTAAGTCAGTACCATATGCACTCACAAGAAATCCAACAAGTGTTGACTGAATGCAGTAAGCGTTTTTTTGGACAAAAAATCGTAATGGTTCGACATGCAACCCCCTGACGGATGAGTGGAAAACGGCCATCGATAAGTAAAAATGCTAGTAGGATTTAGATTTGCAATTCCAAGACTGTAAATCGTAATAAAAAAGGTTGTTTTTACGATAATCCTTGTGAAAGCAAACCCGCACCTGGTACGCTTTTATGGATTTCTGCAATCAAAACTAGACCGTTTGACTAACGTTTGTGCATCTAAAAACAACAGAATAATGCGTCCAAAATAAAGCTAATTTCAAGTATAACTTACCGCAAACAAGCCATTTTGAAGTCCAAAAGGAATTGGAGTAAGGCGTGTCAAAGCGATAACTTTGAAACCTCGTGTGCCTTCAACTACACGAACAACTGCTTTAAAATTTTCCGATTCTAAGGTCGAGCTCACCCAGTCTCTCATGTACCGTCGACAAACAACAAAAGCACTAGAAACACCAACAGCAGCTGATATATACACCACGGCTAAGCCGTACATAAAACCGTAAAGATAACCGGCAGCAACGTTGAGAACAATGTAACCCCAAGTCATTGGAAAAGAAACAAGTGTGAACATTACTACAAACAGCAACACGCCTTGCCATTCTTCCAGGTTCTGCACCCATCCTAGAAAATCCTTTAAATAGTGTCTACATACAAACGCAAGGCATAAGGCCAGAATTAACAAGAACAGTGCTGTCCCAGACACTTGTAAACAGCGAGCTTTAGTTTGTTTTGAGTTCACGACTTGGTCGAAAGTAGTTGCTTCGCCCAGACATTTTTCGGCGCCCGACTTGATATGTTCGGTGCACTTTTGGCCATATTTGAAGACCATTTCTTGTTGTTAAATTGCTCGTCAGCTTGGTAGAGGGGTAATACTGTACATTGGTGTGTTTGTTTCGCAACAAATCATGTAACTTGAACCCGAAATCCAGTGTCAAAGTATTTTCATGTGATGATCATCACTCAAAAATATCCGTCACTTCACTTCCGATGCAAGCTGAGGCGCGACACCACGCCTAGTACACAGCGGTCTTACCCACGATAATAGTATTCAATACTGATCCAAGATGGCGGACGAATCGAACGAATGATCAGAATTCTCAAAAACCGCTTGAAAGAAAACAAAGATTGTTGGAAAAAGAAAAAGTGGGTAGCGTTATTTAAAGAATATTTGATAATATTTCATGTGGTGGGATTGGATATTTTTTGCGTCCTTTTTGATTCATTTTCCAGCAGGTAAGGTATACTGTTGTGTTGAGATCACAGCGTGAATCTAATTAACAACTTACACTTACTAGTTATTTGCATTCTTTTTAATTGATACAGGTATCCACGGTATCGTCCATCCTATGTGGACGTCCAGATACATCAGATCCATGGCTGGTAGAACACTTCTTTCACATCTGGTCGAGGCTCAGAATAATCGCACCAACGAAATCGACCTGACTGAAGTAATTTAACTTCTTTACTCTCAAGCGAACATATGTCGTAAATAGATAATAACTCTTGGATGTTTAGTGGATGAAAGTAATATTCGAAGTTCATGGAACTTAAGTTTGTAACTATGGCTCCCAATCAGAGTGCTTGAATAAATGAGGGGCGTGAGGCAGAACTTAAATGCGCTGCGCGTCGGTTCTAATAGCTGCATGACTCAGAAAAATGTAATTATACTGAAAAAAAAAAAAAAAAACCAAGGAGAAACATACATTTCTGATTGAAAACATTGCTTTTTTTCAAAAAAAAAGTGGTCATTTAAAACCAAACGGCAGAAATTTGGATTGTTTGTCTGAGTTGTGAAATCACAGATGCACAGTGCTATTCAATTGTTCCTTATGATGACATCATCCTCATTTTTGACAACCAAATTATAAAATGTTGGTGGGTTCAAAAGATTAAATAATATAAGAATTAAAATGAAAGGTTTATGGGTAGGCAATAATAAGGTCCATATTTCATGTAGGGCATATGTTGTAACTCTCAAACACTGATTGATCTGAATTATTGAGGAAAGCAATGTCAAATGTTATAGCAATGCTCAGTTGATCACTTTCCATACATCAGTTCACTGGTCAAACACAAAGCATTCAGTTGAGGCTGCAAGGTCCTTACAAAGGATTATTCAAATTTGTACCTCACACCTTCAATGGAGTGCCTTGTTTGACCAGTGACCTGATGTGTGGAAAGTGGTCAATGCATAATATAGGCCTCAATAATTGTTAAATATATCTGGTGCATTATGGGTAATATTTATTATTCATATATTCCATGCAAAACCTAGCAGACCTATAAAATCAATTCCATAATTCCAATTTTAGGATTATATGATTCTACTGCAATTTTTTTAAGATTTTATTGCCAAGCTTTTGCACCATGTGTGCATCCTAAGGGCAAACGGCTGGGTTACAGTGATTCATTTAAATAAGGACTATGTGCATGCACGAGCCATCAACCAATAAGCAAGCTAAGCATAAACGATGGCTCGTGCATGTGCATAGTCCCTATTTAAATGAATCACTGTAACCTAGTCATTTGCCCTGAAGATACACACATGGTACGAAAGTTTGGCAATAAAATCTTGAAAAAAACTTGGTAGAATCATGATCCTAATGACTGTTCCCACATACTACCACATATCCTGGGGGGGACTCCGGGGTAAAAGTGTTGAGTATGCTCGTCGGAAATTTTCAAAAATACCCCTAAAAGATGCTGGAAGTCTTTTAAAAAGGGTGTGGCTGGGCGATTTTTAACCCCTAAGAGATACCACTAATAAATAAAAAAATTGGATTAAAAGACTGTTGAAATGTTAAGTATAACTGATAATAAAGCACCTAAGCTCTGCGCAACTATGATGAGCTCTCCCGTTTTCGATACCCTAAAAGATACCAGGGAATTCTGAAATTCTAAACTTCAATTTTAACACCCTAACAGATACCAAATCACTGATTTTTACCCCTAAGAGATACGATGAGCATACCCGATACTTTTACCCCCCTGGGCCACATTTTGATTTCCAAATGTATTTATTTTAATTTTTAGTTTTAAATTGCAAACTCTGAAAGTGATTTCTTCTTTCTAGTGGTATTATGATAACTTACAGTCCTTCCCTGAAGATCTTCATGCAAAGTTTATCCAAAGTGATCTTGATGAAGAAACAACAGAATTTCTCCAGAATTCTTTTGACAAATCTGATGCTGTCTTCACACAGTTTGGTCACATGCTTTTCAAAGGCTTAACTGGTCTTTTCATGTCTGTCACCACAATGAATGGGTATGAAACTAAGTATGAATGAAATAGAACTGTAGATTATAAATAAACTGTAAATTTTGAAGACTTTTAATTACAGAAAAAGAGAAGAGCACCAATATTTCAATCAGTTGCAGCTCTAGTCTTCAGCAAGCCTTGTCAAATGTACTAGTAGGCTAGTCATGATTTATAGAGTGGGGTGGGGGCTGGAGTAAATGATGAATTTCAATTTTAACTGCCCCCTCCCTTTACAGTAAACACAAAATTTTATACTGACCTCCCCTCCCCATCCACCCAGAATGTTCATGCAAAAAGTATGCAAGAAAATATTTAGTCCCTTATGTACCTTATATACTATGTTTGCTGTATTGTATCAAATTAAAACACAGACTGAATCTGAAGCTGCTCTTGCTGGACTTAAAATCCAGTGAAGCAGCATCTAGAATAGGCCACGTGCACTCATCTCAGAAAACTTCAAGGCATTTCACAATCACAGCATTATTACTGCAATATTTGCTGCAGGCAATGCTGTGCACATGCAATTATTGCCAACACAAGCTTATATAGTGGTAATTTAAGATTTGAAACTGTATGTGTTTGGAGAATTCCAGGACATTTGACTTACATGTCAACTCTATTCCTATACTATTGTAGTTACTGTACCTCCTCTTTATTTCAGAATCCTAAATAGAGGCTCAATGTTTGTATTTTCTAAAAGACAATTTAGAACTTTCTTAAGGTTAGATGTTAAAGATAAGAGAAAAAGACTCCTTGACCTAGGGGCTGGTGATGGAAAGGTTACTGATATGATGGCACCATATTTTGAGGAAGTTTATGCCACAGAACAATCACCTTCAATGAGATGGAGATTACACTGGAAAGGATACAAGTAAGCTGTAAAAATGCTTGCCTACTTTTGATTTCAGCTAGTGGTTAGCTGTACACGTGTTTCTGATTCTGATGGGTTTTGTGCCTGGATTTCCAGCTTTATTATATAGATATCAATGAAATACCAGGATTTCTCCTGTTTCTAAAACTTCGTACACAGTGAAGATATCATTTTTATCCTTCACATGTGAGGATATCACTGTTGCCATGATGACATTTGTATCAACCAATTACTAATGGCCTTAAAATTCTTCCCTAATCCTGGATATTTCATCGTTATTTATAAAATAAACAGAATATCACATGGTCGCTTGGAGTTACGGATTTTATCTTCTCATGTTGAATATCTCTCACTTGAAGATATAAAATTTGTATCTCTGTGTGCCCATGTAATATCCTCTATTTATCCTTCTTCACAAGCCAGTCCTAACTAATTTAAACTGGTTAAAACTGTGATATGGGTTTAGACTGCAGAAAAAGATTTTTTCAACAGATGCCATCAGTTTCCTTAGAATTTCTTCATTATCATAACTGAGATTCATTATTTTAGCTTTTGCTTACAGTACTTTATTCACTTTCTCTTATTCTCTTCATTCATTTACTCTTTCCCTTGCATAACTATTTTTATTGTATTTAGTATTGTTTATTACAACATAATTTTATTTCACAGAGTACTTGACATAGACAAGTGGTCAGATGTAGAAGAGCCCTATGATGTAATAAGCTGCCTTAATCTCCTAGACAGATGTGATAAACCCTTGTCTTTGTTGAGGGATGCAAAGAAAGCATTGAGGCCTAACACTGGAAGACTTGTATTAGCTGTTGTGTTACCATTTAGCCCCTGTGTGGAGTCAGGTACGTAACCCAGCGAGACCCTATCAACAGCCTACTGACACCCTATCAAACTCCTACTGACAGCCAAATGCTACCATTATAAAATAAGGTTTACTGTATTGTATCCTAACAACACTCTGCTGACTTGGTCCCAACACCTTACTGATAGCTGGTTGTTGTATTGACACACTGCTAACACCCTACTGACTTCCTACCAACACGTTACTGACAGCCAACAACTGTACTGAAGCAGCTGCAAACATCCTACTGGCATATGTTCTTGACATCCACCAACTTCCTACTGAGAAATAAACAATAGCAAATTTGGGGGTTTAATTATTAAAACTATAATTATTAAAACAATGAGTTTGCTCTCTGTCTAAGTCATGGATAGAACATTAAAGTGTTAAGTGTTAAGAACATGGCTTGTACTTTCATGGTACAGATTCATGTTGTACCAATCAGTTTGCTCTATGTCTAAGTCATGCATTGATAGAACAAGGTGTCAAAATCTTGACTTAATGTATTCATGTAGTACCATTCAGTTTGCTTTGTCTAAGTCATGGATAGAACATGTCAAGAACATGGCTTGACTTTGGTATAGATTCATGTAGTATGGCATGTTTATTTTGACAGGAAGGAGTTTATTACCTCCAACTGAACTGATATCACTGTCTGGAAGAACCTGGGATGAACAAGTTGGAAGTTTAATTAAAGATGTTTTCACTCCTGCAGGATTTACTCTAGAATGCTTCAGTAAAGTACCTTATTTATGTGAGGGAGATTTGTATGAAAATTTCTATGTTCTGAGTGATGTGGTTTTTGTGCTAAAGCCAACTGAATGACCTCAGGCATCTACTGATATCATATTGCAAGATTATGATAACATTTATGGTGTTAATTAAGAGTAGTGTGGTATAGCTATAAAAAGAATAGTTCATATATGCAATGTCACAGCATCCTGATTTGATAAGAGAACCATGTACCACATAAATCTTAAAACTAAAAGTAAACTAGCTCTGTGGCAAAGCCATGTTTATGCAATGTGATGGTATCCAAGAAATGAGTGTGAATGACATTATGAAACCCATTTTCAATTCAACTCAATTGGTTCATGAAAGAAAGTAACAGGGTTACAGTATTTATTTTACACATTCAAAATATCTCTACTAAATGTAATCCAGATGTAGGTGTAAAAATTTAAAAGCACAAAAGGTGCAAAATTCATGTTAATATTTACAATGTAGGAATCTGCCACTCCAAGTGATTGCAAAAAACCCATGAAATAAAATCTAATACTAGACAAATAGTCAAATTCCAACTAGAGAAAATGAAGGAATTAGTGTTTACTAACCTTTATTAGACCACTATATAACTATTTCATGGGTTTTTAGAATCACTCTATCTCCACTAACTATGTATTATATACTTGATAAATGATAAATGAATAAGAATTACATTTTGACATAGCTAGGCATATATACCTATTTTAAAAAAGGTTGTTGCACCCAAAGGCAATAGGCAATGGTCATTCCAAGACAGAAAGGAATTATGGGCATACAAGTAAACACAAATAATCAAGGCCTTTAAAATGGTTTCATCAACTACAAACAACATTGAATATCTCAACACTAAGCTCCATGTTCTTGATGAGAATAAGAAGCAGAAACACAAGTCATTCCAGCTATTCTTGAATCTTGGAATGGCCTATCTCCTATCGCCTTTGACAACCTTAATTTCTGAAATAGGTATACATTTATTTCAAAAACGTTGTCCCAGCATCGATTGACAATTGACAATAGAAGACTACAGGGACATTGGTACTTTTGATTGTATTATATTTATTCATGGTTTCTCTTAATACTGTGGTACAACTTTCCATGCTGTCTTCAGTTCTGTAAGTGAGTATGTGTATTTGGTGGTTTTCTCACGTAAATGCATGTATATATTAAATGAATTTGAGTTTAATTTACCAACATCCCTTGTGGTCTCCTGTTGTCAATTGTCAATTGCTGCCACAACATTTTTTGAAATAAGTGTATATACAGTATCAAACGGTAATAGTGAACAATCTGCACCATACGGTAAGTGGTCAGTAACTCCGTTCGCCGACCACTTACCGTTACCTTACCGACCACTTACCACTTACACTCTAAGATGGGTATTTCATTTAAATTTGGCAAGTCATAAAACACCTACAACACGTTAAATTATTTGTTGTTAATAAAGGAAACAATCGTTTCGCCTACGCATCGTTTCACCTACCTATCAAATAAGTTGTGAGACCTGTGAAACCTATCTTAAAATAGTGTGATACAGTAAATATTCCAAAGAAGGAAAAATACAAGTACTGGTGAGTAAAGTAAGAGAAACATTGCCAACTTCAGTCAGATGTGAACGAGTTGTGGTGTTACAACAACAGTGTAACGAGTCGTCAAGTGAAACTGGCAAACTATCCTGATTTCGTAAGAAATCTTTGCTTGTTGTCAAAATCTTTATTAAAAACACACACTTTTTATCTCTAAAAAAGTTTTTATCAATCTAAAGGCGAATAAAGTAAGAGAAACATTGTGAACTTCAGTCAGACACGAATGAGTTGTTGTGTTACAACAACAGTGTAACGAGTGGTCAAGTGAAACCGGCAAACTATTCTGATTTCGTAAGGAATCTTTGCTTGTTGTCAAAACCTTTATTAAAAACACACACTTTTTATCTCTAAAAAAGTTTTTATCAATCTAAAGCTAAATTAAACTCAAATTTTATTACTGTTATCTTACCGTTACCTTACTGTTGTCTTACCAACCATATGTTACCATTACCTTACCAACCACTTACCGTTACCTTGCCGACCACTTACTGTACAGTGCAGATTGTTCACTATTACTGTATCAAATATTAAATTAATGGTAGAATGGTGGCTAAAGATATAAACACCCATCAAAGACATCTGTAATGCTGTCAGTTATGCCCTAATTCTGTACTCTAAAAATAAAGAAATAAATCTGTTCTATTAAAATGCATAGATTGTGGTAATTATTAGCTATTTAATTATAAAAATAGTTTGATTTCTGAAATTAAAAATTCTATAGCTTGACCACATCAAATGTCTCAATTGGAAAACAAATTACAGCCAAACTAGCTCAAGCGTAACCCCTAGACTCCATTAATGATTTCATAATTCAAATATTGTGTTGATTATTCACTCTGTGCTTTCATTAATAAAACAGAGGACTCCAAACTTCAAAATTAATTTTTTACTTGAATTTTGATTGGAAAAGCAAACAAACTTAACATTGGCCTTTCTTTGAATTTTTTTTACCTATTTATATGGGCACTTGTTGAATAATGTGAGTAGAAAATAGATTTTGAAGCTTGGAGTCTTCAGTTTAATTAGTGAAAACACTGTAGAGTGAATAATCAACTTGACATATTTGAATGATGAAATCATTAAAACACCAAATTGGCTAACACATTGCTATATGTACATTTCTACCCTAGTAAAAACCTCTGGGAATAACTTAGATCTTTTGTTCCAAAAATTTCTATTTCATTCCCATGTGATATTGAAATGCAAAGGACAAGGAATCTTATTCCTAAAAGATTTGAATTGGGTAGAAATGTAAATATAGCAACACGTCAGCTGATTTGGTCTATGGAGTCTAGGTGGTACACTTGAGCTGGTTTGACTGTAAATGTTTTGTCATTTTAAAGCTTTGTTATAAAAATAAACTTTAAGGAACTTTTTGTTTTCATCATTCATAATATTTTTTATAACTTCAGACATGGCCTGTTTCCTTTTTCTGCCAATCAAGTATTCTGTAAAACAGTCTGCATCAGATTTAGAAGCCAAAATACCTGGCTAAAGTTAATTAACAAGGCTTCAAAGAATGAAACAGGATATATTCTAATTATAATAAAATAGATTATTATTATAACCTACCAATCTATTTTATTATAATTAGAATATATCCTGTTTCATTCTTAGAGACTACAGACCTGTAGCAGACTACAGACTGAATCAAAATATGGCAGCCAGCCAATTTTTTTTCAAAAATAATTTCAAAACATATTAACACAGTTATCTAAAAGATCAATAGAAAAAAGTGTTTTCAGAGAACTTAAACATTTCAAATAAACGATTATACTTGTAATTCTAAACATGTTTCGGCAAGACGTTTGCCATCTTCAGTAGAAAGATTGAAAATGATTGTTACAATGAATTATATATAA
>JAAAQI020066785.1:0-17375 GCA_011800005.2 Stichodactyla mertensii | reverse complement strand
AGGGAAACGGATAAACACTCAAAAAATACAAGTACACAAATTGATAAATACGGCAAACGAAAAAACGATACAAAAAATGGGAGCGAAAATGAGCAAGAAACAAAGTAATGAACGACCAACAAAATAAATCTACAATAAAATTAGCGACTTATGAGTTTGGCCTAGTCTTTGCCGCAGCCGTTATTATCAGTGTTGGTAAAAAGCGAAAGTGTTTCGTCGACATTGTTACAATGGCTGTTAACCATATGGACGCCATTTTGAATTGGTGTTGTTTCTGTTAGGAAGTATCTACAATAACCAACTACCAATAAAAGGAAATTTGTAACACCGTGAAAAAAAGAGAAATATACTTAACTTTACTCAGTAAAAAGAGAAATATACTTAACTTTACTCAGTAAAGTTAAGTATATTTCTCTTTTTTTCACGGTGTTACAAATTTCCTTTTATTGGTTATTGTATTTATTACACGCCGACGCAGCCTATACTAGTTTACTCGCTAGTTTCCATTCATATTTATTGGTCATGTTACTGTTATTTTTTTGTTATTAAGTTTAGAATAGTTTTGTTTTGGAACTTGTTGCTTTAGACTTACATTTGGATTTTAATTTTAGGTCAAAATCTTTGAGAAAGGCTTACCAAGTGGAATTAGGAGAAATTTCTTCCCGATGGTCCTGGCTTCAGTCACAAATTATGAATCTTGAAAGACAGATCAGAAAATATGAAGACCTGCACAAAAATGTTAGAGTATCTAAGCAGCCAGTAAAACTTCAAGCCCCAGTTACAACATCAGAACTGGATATGAAACTGGCTGCTCCTGCAAATGGCATATCAGCCACCAGAAACAGTTCTTCATTGACAGAATCTAAAGAAATGAAGCTGGATATCTTCAAGGAGCCTCAAAACCACCTCAGAAATGGATTAAAGAAAACGTTGCTGCAAAATTCTGTGATGGAGGAAAATGAAATCCCTTCTAAAAGACTAAGAGCCTCTGGTGACAGAAATAACACAACTGATAACAAACTAACAGGGACAATGCATGGAAATGACATTGTTTCACAGAGTGCAAGAACTAGGGGGATATATCATATTCATAACCGTTCTTTGGTTCGCCTTTCATCCTTACAAGATTTCAAATTCAAAGGAACAGCTTGTCATTGTTCCATGCCAGAAACACCATGCATTTCCTGTACAAAAACAGCCAAGACTATCACTGTAGTTGATCCAGCTTTACCTATTTCTGAGCGAGTCAAACACTTGGACCAGTCTTATCATCCTGTGTTGTCATTCTCTACAGGTAATGAATGACATACAATGGTTTTATTAACAAAAGGAAAAACCTCAATACTGATATTCCATACACTGCAAGACCAAAATTCCAAAGGTTAATAATGCCGAGATGCTATACATTATGGGCATTTTGATGTATTTCTTGTTTTTTCATGCATTGCGCAATAATCAACCCTTGAAAGGTGGAATCACATTACAAACAAATGAAGATACAACATCCAATTCAGTGGTGAATGAGAATGTTCTAGAAAATGATTACATTTGATATCCTACATTGATGTGATTGTGTGGTTAATATAAACAAAGGAATTCAGTTCTTCCAATTTTCATATCATATTTTTATATTTTCCCAGAAATACCACTACAGTTCCATTTTGCATCCATCCTGAAGAAAGGTGGCTTTGAGTCCAGAACAAAACCTCAGCCCCCAAAGACTTCAACACAGTCTGAAAGAAAGTGAGTGAGACTCCAGTTCTCTGCCACTTTTAAATTTGCTTTATTTATAGAATATATGAAAGGCATAAGAAAATTGTAATTATTTGTGTATATAGTTTGACCAAACATTGGATTTGATGACTCTATGGGAGAGTTTAAATGAAGATAGAGACCATACTGTTTGGGCTAACTCTTCTGGTTTTTTTTGTGTATGTTCCCAGAGAAGAGAATGCAAAAGACTTAATTTAGCACCAGGGTCACCCCCCCTTCATGTAAATTAAATCAGTGAGAACATCTGCCTAACCTTTTTACTGGTTAGTTATGCAGAGATTTTGTGCTAATAACCTCCTGGATTTATTTTGGAGATCTCTAAATTATAATTGAAAGTCAAGTGTATTGGGTACTTGAAATTTGCAAGATCTTAACTTAACCTTTTGTCATAATAAATCCAGTAAACAGAGAAAAGGTTTATGACTTGGGGATACCAGTTGTTAACAATGTAATCCTAAACACTTGCTACAGTTATAGTTTTTCAATTTGGATTTAATTGACTTGTTGATAAGGATCCAGTCTATGTGGTCTACATGCACTTATGCTTGTTGTCATGGTGATAACATCATGATACTGCATTTTAATCCTATGATGTCATCTCAGGTTATCTCATCTCATATGACTACAGATTAAGTATATTAACTTATAAAAGCTTTGAATGGCTTCTTGCTAAGTAAGGAAGCACTGCTAAACATATTAAAAGTAGTTTTTTGCTATTTTTCATTTAATAATTTTTATTTACTAGGGTCATATAGTTTTGGTTTCCATAGCAGATATTCAGACTTTATAGTATGTAAGAAAGTCACATGATATTTGTTGATTTTTTTAATTGAAGGGATGCTGGTTGGGGATAAATTTGTTTGGATATAAATGCACCCAAAGATTTGTTATTTCCAATAAATTTATTCTAATGACTCTGGCACAAGTCAAGAGTGTCAAGACTGTCAAGAGTGCATTAACATTTTTATTGCCTTCAGTAATAATTAATATGCCATACTTGCTAAACATTTCGTTCTAAAACATTTTATTACAAAATTTATGCCTGAAGGTATGGAAATGTCAAGTCTAGTTGTCATAAGTTTTATAATAAATTTAATGATTTATTTTCTAAGTTCTGTTTTAGGTTTTTCTGCGAGTCTGTGTTTGCGATTTTATTCAGATTATAATATTTTCACATCCATCCTGAAACGATTACATTGTAAAACGTATGATGACTAGACTTGACATTTCAGTACCTTCAGTATTATTCCCAAGAGTGTTTATACAAGCAATGAGCTCCTTAAACAAGTTCCTGTTACCTATACATGTATAAAACATTAAAATGGATAAATGTATTGATATTTACAGATTAACAACATTAAGCAATGTTGTTTACAATCATAAGAATGTGCATTAGTATAAACAGAAGTAAGTATTCAGAGGTTTTAACTAAATAATTGCTCTTTTTGTAGAAAACATGCAGTTTCCAAGTCCTCAAACAGAAGATCCCAGCTGGCAAAAGGTGCTGCTGCATCACTTTTGTCATCAGCAAGTAAGTGTTCTTATCCACTCCATGTGGTATCAATAGTGGAAAAAAAAATTAATGGAATATTGAAGAAGCTTGGGGAAACCACATGAATTCTGTACCCCAAAAGTCTTTTAAATCAGACTTGAATAACTCAGAAGCCATGACATTTATTGAATTAAAATTTTTAGCCAGTATTTTGTTAGTAATGTTTTGAGTTAAGCTGGCTAATTGATTAATTCAAATATCAGTCTAAAGGCAAGTGTGTACTTTTGCAACTTGTCAGCATTTTTTTATTAAGTAGATGGCTTGACTCATTTATTAATTTGCACCTTTATAAAGGGTTCATTTTGAAATTGTTTATAAGCTTTTGCTGTGTGGACACTTGAACAGTGAACACTTCACATTTTTTCAACACCTAAAATGTAAAGATTCAGATTTGATTTTATCAAACTTTTTATTGCTTTCCGAGTTAAAGAACTTTAATTAAGATCTAAAATCATGAAACAACTTTAATCTGTAATGATAAAAAATGCGAAGCATTCATCATCATCTGCGTCATCATTACCATTGCATCAACCCATACAGTTGCAACAGAAATGTTCTGTCATGCCCTTTAAACTTCAAAGTTTTAGCTGTCAAACTGCAATGTTTCCCCCATCTTTATGATTCTCTAAATATATGCAATATTGAGCAAGTTTCTGGACTTTTTTCCAAATATCTTGTGAGAGTGACACTCCATGCTGAGTTTTTTCCTGTATTGGTTAGCAGCTGTTTGAAAAAAATGGTGGAACTAGGAAAAAGGGCAGGAGAAACTCTGGAGTTTGATGGTCTGAACTTTTAAGCTTGACAGCTAAAACTTTGAAGTTTAATGGCATGATGGAATATGTTTCTCTTGTGACTGTTCACAGGTAGATACAACTGGCAGGATTTAACTTAAATGATTGTAAAATGCTTTTCCATGCTCTCTGCTGTCATCAACCTGTGTTATGTTTGAATGTTTTTTCCCCACATTCCAGGTGTTGATAACATGGCTTTCATATCACAAAGTTTTTGCTAATCTTCATTCATTATTTTAGGTGAATAATTTAAATTTGTTTGCTAACAGTAGTAATGTTTTTACTTAAAGAATTCCGCAACCAAAGATATGAGCGCAAGCGTGGCTACACAAGTCTTCCCAGCACGCCGAAAAACAACCTTAAAACAGAACAAGCTCGTACATGTCATACTGAGATACCACGGAAAAAGAGAGCTGCTGCTATCAGTGCTGGTAAGAACTGAACTGTGAAGTTTGTTGATAACTGTTTTATTTGAAGTATGACTTTGCAACAACTCACTTTGCCACTTTTTTAATTGTAGCTGCTCAGCTCCAGAAGCGAGCAAGAAGTTTATCCCTTCCAACTACTGGCTCCTCCTCGTCTACGCCAACCTCTTCACCAAGTCCCACTCCTCTATCTAACTCCATGCCACCATCAACTCTTGGCCTTCTTCTGCGAAAGAAAAGAACAAGTAATGCCTTTGACATCAACAACATTGTCATCCCATATTCAATGGCATCTTCAACAAGGGTGGAGAAACTTCAGTACAAAGAAATCCCAACTCCTAATTGGCGTGTACTAGAGATTGAATCAGGGACTTCAGTTGAAGAACAACCAGAGGACAAGGTAATGTGATAATAGAATGCTAAAGGTGCTGTTTTGCTAGGCAATTTTCCTTGCAACTTGTCTCAAAATGTTGTTGCAAAACAAGCTGCAGGAGACATTGCCTAGTGTAACAAACCAAAAGTGTCTTTCTGAGTTTTACTTTTTGTAGTGGTTGTGGCAACAAGATTGCAAGACTGTATTACAGTAGGCAGTGTCTCGTGCAACTTGTTTTGCAACAAAACTAACAGCACGTTAAGTCGGAAAACAGACCTAATTGAAAAGTGCAATCCAGTGCTTTGATTGTGTTTACAAGGGGGAACCTGTAAAATGAACCAATTACTTTTAGCAAGATATCGTAAATTTTATCAATATGAATTGAATTTCTTACAAATGTGGATCGTTCCTTTCGCATCTTCAAGCAGTTTCTAAATGAGCCTCTGGCTTGGGAGAATTGGGCAACCACTCCCCGTGCTATCAAAATAAAATAAAATACCTTTTTGTTGCTGTCAACTAAGGTTTTTTCTGGGGCTTTTGTCAAGATCTGTTCCCTTTTAGCAGAGACGACCGCAATTGCAGTTATTTTTATTCACTACTTATGATCCATAAAGAATTTTGTTTTGGCTTCATTTGACATCAAATTTAAGGGCACTTTGCATGAACACAGTAGTTATCATGTGCAGTGAAGGATAACAAGCTACTTTATTTATTTTTTATGTCGAGGATAAGAAACCAGTGAAACCAGTGCTCTGGTTCATTAGAATTAGTATTGAGTGCCAAAAGTGTTTATCTTTATCTCAAAATGAATTTCTCTTTCAGGTTGAAACAGAAAGTCTCGATGACGAGCTTTTCGTCGAAAGACACGAAATATGCGAAGAACAAGAAAGGAAAAGGTTCCTGGGATTCCTGACGAAGAAACGTAAACGCTCCCAACGACAAAGCAGCGAGCTTGGAAGTACTGAAGACTCCCAAAACACCCCTCCTGGTACACCAGGAATGATGCCTTCACCTACTGGGATGACAGGGTCAGGATCTGTTACTCCAACGGGAGCAGCACCGTTTTCTCGATCCTCTTCCCTAGACCAGAAGCTATCTCACAGGCGTTCTTCGTCTACTGATAGTCTATTGAAGACAGCTGACACAGAATCCTGGCCAACCGTGACACCGTTTCCGCGACGATCTTTTCCTCTGACCGATGTAGAAGTGGAGAATCTGAAGCTTCCAACTCCGTTACCGACCCCTGTGCCTTCGATGCCCGCTTCTCCTGCTGCCATGTCGCCGTCGTCAAGCCCAGTGTGCTCCCCCCTTGCAAGCCCTTCGAGTGATATTGACGTGAATGAGAAAAATGAATGGACTGTGAAACTGGTGACGAGTGATAATGAATCGACGAACGGGGATCCAAATCAACCGAGAAAAGGCATCGTTCTCAAGCTGGCGAAGAGGTGACCCTTGGAGAAAAAGAAAAAAGAAAAATTTAAAAAAAAAAAATTTGAAAAAAAAAAAGAAACGAAAAATTAGCTAAAGTTGAAGAACATTTAGTAAACAATATGTCGGGTGTGTTTGTTTGTGTAAAATAAGTAATCACCAATCATTTCTTGATGATACTTGTTATAATCGGTATATTGAAGTTGATATTGTTTGGTTTGCAGAAGTATACTCATTCATTAATATTCCTGGAGGATTTTGATAAAAATTCACTTTGATACTTAAATGTGTTGGTCTTAGGTGTTAAAGACTTTCGAGTCTATTGATAAACGTGATTTAAGGAATTTTCTTTGTTAAAATTGTTGGAATATTAAGTCGGATTACAAACATTGATAGACTTCCATTATTCAGTGTATTATAAAATATTCTATCACAATTTCTCCACTTATACAGACTTGAGTTTAGAAAATAATCATCCATCCATCCATCTATTCATTCACTTTCCTGTACATAGGTTATATAGAGTTAAAAATAGACACTACTCTTGTACATATTGTGTCGAAAGTTTGTAGGGTTTTTCCCATGTAAAATAATAAACTTTTTGTTAAATACTGTGATTTCTACAGCCTGCTTGTTCCATGGTTTCTTGCTGTAGTGTTGTGATGTGCATTGCGAGTGTTATATCGGAAATATAGACACTACTATGTAATATATACTGTATATAAAACATGCTAATGTTGCACGTTTGATCAGCATATGAATGATACGGTTGCATGTTCTTTTTGTGCAAAGTTGGTCTATTTGAGCGAAGGTAAATAGCTCGAAGGGATTAAGAGAGCTCTGGGGGGCTTGATAAATGACGGTGGATTTTTTGCATCTTAAGAATATCACCAGACAATATCGTGGTGGGCAAAAACTTCGTAACTACTACCCAACCCCCTAAATGTTTAGCAGAGGTTAGTCAATTCGCATAAATTGATAACTCGATCTTCGTAACTTGAGAACATGTCAGATGCCTTTTGAGCTTTAAATGTACTGTCAGGGTTCAGTTGTCCAAAGCCTGATCCAATCATAATGCTAATCTAGGTTCGACTACCATGACAGCCAATGTCTTCATATGACATTTAACCCAGGATTTTGAGCCATACTTAGGCTCAGCTAGAGTGTTTTACTGGTTCGTGAGGTACAACCTAAGTTTGACACTTGGCCAAGGTTAACGCTTTAGTCTGAACACGGCCAAAGTGCATATATATGTAATGATTTTTGCATCCGTGCAAAGGAAAAAGGGCTGACGATGCATTGAGTAGATAACTAAGTATCACGCGTGACGTAATACGGCTGTGTATAAACCACCTGTCTCTTAAGCTGCTTTGTTCTTTTAAATCCAACTCAATTCTTGTAATCCTGAATACAATGAGGCTGAGATTAAAATGAAATATCACATCAAATTCATGTAGCGATGTGATGATCAGTTTATTGGTTGTAAATAAAATAAGTTAGGAAAGGAGATTAATTCAATATGTTAAATCGCAAGGACAAAACAGGGTTGACTTTTTCAAGATTTGAGTCCTCGCTAATAATAATGACAATACCCGAGTGTTTATAGAATCGAAAGGAAAAATAATTAACGCCCATACAAATTTCATATATCTTTATATAAAATGCGCAAGTATTATTATAGTCGCTTGTGCAGCCCAAAATAGAAACCAACTAAACGCCTGATGCAGTTCCTAAAGAAGTTCGGCAATAAGTGGAGGACTAAACAAGTCTTTGATGCTCAGGAGAATAGAATACTGTTGTTTTATCCCTCAAATTGAACTACTTTTGGAAATTGGTACAAGGGATCTATACAAGCTCCTCATTCCATCGATTACTCAGCTCAGTCGCTGAAATAAGAACAATGTGATGAATGAATTATGCGACTCACAAGACACGTGTAGTTAGATCTGGACAGTCGATCTTTTTGACATTTTATGACAGGTTATAAACGCGCAGGACAAAATATATCACGGCTCTAGCTAATACTTTTGAAACATTGAATGACGTATTGGTAAAGTTTAATAGATAGAAAGTTTTCCTATACAGAAGTTATGATTTTCATTTTTTAAGTGAATGCTATGGAAACAGCTGCTTTGAGAACAATGAGTATTGTATCTGACAAAAACAAAACTTGTTTTCGATAAAGTTGAGAAATGAGAATATCAGTCTGTTGAAATTATTTTATTTACCATCGAAATAAGAACTGATAACGCATCAAGAAAATATCTTCAGGAAAATATTTTTTCTTACAGGATCTAAATAGTGCGGAGGAGTAGACAACTCCAGTTCAATCAAATTAAAAAGCAAGTCTTTTGTCCCATGATTCCTAGTTCGTCAAGTCCACAATTAAGAATCACGGTGGATTTGCAGCTATTCACAGGGGCTTTACTTCTTGAAGAAAAAAAGGATATGATATGCAACCCCAGCCATATGACGTGACGAAAACTGATTTGTTTAAAAACGGAACGTTAGGGCGTGCTATCAGACGATAGGCTGGCTCTGGAATTATTTTACAAAGTGTAGAAAGCTGTGCTTACACAGAATGCTTGATGTTAATTAAACGCTCTAAATGAAAAATTCATTTTCATAGCTGTTATGATTAGGTAATGTTAATAGAGTCGAGTTTTATCTAGTGATGAATTCGTTAAGACTGATTTTTCTTTTGATGATGTTTTCAAGCACCACGATGGAGCAGAACGAGTCGAAGCTTCGAGTTCTTGTTTTTGGCGGGAACGGGTTCATTGGTAGCGAAGTCGTCAAAGATTTCATTGAAAAAGGCTATGACATCACTCTAGTCAACCGCGGCAACTGGTACTTTGATTCTAAAGAACGCATACGACCTTACGTTAATCACCACTTTACATGTGATCGAGACAAAGCATTCAAGCTTGAATGCACTGAGCTGTTAACCTCTGGTTTTTACGATATTGTAGTCGATTTTAGCTCGTACACTTCGAAACAGATAGAACAAGTTACCGACTTATTGAAAAATCGAGTTGGCCTGTACATCTACATTAGCTCTGACTCCATTTACGAAGTTTGCCAGAAAGACCACGTCGCGCCCTCCAGAGAAGAAGATGCAGTCAGACCAAAGAGCGCTAAAAAACGAATGCAATTGAGGAAAGCAGAAACTTATGGCCACGAAAAACTCGCCTGCGAAGAAGTCCTCCAAAAACAGCGCCAAGCTGGAGGGTTCCCGTATGTGGCTCTTAGACTCCCGGATGTTATTGGACCACGTGACGGCTCGTTCCGATTTTGGACGTACCAAATATGGATTAACACTCATAAGGCTATAAAAGAGAGAGTCCATCTTCCCCAAGCAGTGTCCGATACCAAATTTAGCCTTGTGCACGTGGAAGATGTAGCAAAGGCTGTGGAGAAGATTATTCGCACTGGTCCCAAAACTCACGATCAAGCAATCAATTTGGCCTTCGAAGAACATTTCACTTTGAAGTCTCTCTTAACAGACATTGGTAAAGAGATGAAGGTTGACAAAATAGACTTTCTCACATACGAAGAGAAAGCCTGGTACACATATCCTACCGTTACTAAAGGACCTTTGGACGTAAGCCGAGCTAGACTTCTACTGAGCTGGGAACCAATGCCTTGGACGCAAGCACTGAAGTCTTTGACGACATGTTTTGAAGACGCCATGACTGACAAAGCTTTCGCATCAGAAAGAGAAATGGTCTTAGCTGACGTGATAGAACATCTAGTCCCAGAAGATAAGTATTATAGCTTTCTACAGGCACTGAAGCAAATGTATGGTGAGGATGTATTTGACGGTCTTGACATGGACATAGGGTTTGCAAAAGACGCCATGGAGATAGAGGGTAGTGGTGTAAATCACACAGCTGGTAATTCTGAATTAGGAGATACCGAAGGACATAACTCGACACACGAGGAATATATAGAAGATTCTGATGAACAAGAAAACTTGGCCAAAACTGCAAAGGAAAATGAAGTAAAAGAAGAACTTTAAACTTAATATCGTTTTTGACTGTGCCGAGTTTTAGCGCCAAAGATTTTACCTTCCTCACTTTCGCTAAAACAAAACAAAACAAAACAAACAGACAAACAAACAATTAATAGATTTTATAAACAATTTCGGAAAAAAGAGGTTTATTTTTACTGTAATAGAGATAGTCCGCCGATTTACAGGCGTTGGCACTAACTGTACCATTGGTAAATTTGCATATTGCTATAGCTTGCGTAAAACATAATTCCTTAACGTGAAGATATATTCAACTGCCATTGCCGAAATGTGTATCCTGGAATCCTGATTTTTTTACTTTTATTTTTACTTGTTATAATTGATTAACTTGGGACCATACATCCAGACATCGATTGCTGAAGCGTTATATGGCAGGGCGAAACCATTTACGGGCACTCACTATATGTATGACTGGGGGGGGGAAGCAGGTGAAATTCAGGGGGGGTCTGAAAATTTTCTTATCAGTTAATGGAAGCATTTCAAAAATTTTTAAGGCATTGAGGGGGGATGCAAAATTTTAGATAACGCTCTTAATGCTTAGCCGGGGGGGATTCATGATTTTTTTTTTTTTACAAGAGGAGTATCTTAAAATTTTCCTAAATGTCTTTTTTCGGTGGACAATTTATGACAGGGCATATCCCGCCCTGATTTATGACATATGTAAGCCGATCTTGGGCTCCCTATAACCATCGCCGCGCCCCCTTATCGGCTTGATAACGAGGCTGTTGTACCCATCATCCCCTGCAGTCGTTAAATTACCCATAGTTCCTTGTTGCCGGTGATCCTTCCTCGCCGTCCATCTTGAAAAACTCACGAGGAGTCTTTGGCTTGTGGACTGAGAATTTGCACAATAACCATGTTCACCTGTAGTAAATTCACCTCTTCTATTGCTAGAAATCTCGTAAGTCTTGCTTTTTATTTGTCTGTATGTCTTTTTGGGGCTAGTTTGATGGATTTGTGTTGGTTTTTCTCAGGTCGGCAGTGGTCGCACGTTGGTGACTGCCGCCATTCGTCCCCAGTCACAAGCTTTGGCTAAGGTACGTTTTAAAGGTCGTTTTTACCTCTCCAAGGAGAATTTTCATTCTCTTTCTAATCACATTTTTGTACATATTTAGCTTTGGAATGCAGAGGGGCTCTTTAAATCTGTTGCAACTGTGCGGTTTTACATTTTTAGTAGGACTTTGCACGTGTCGATACGATGCCGGTAGAAGCCATATTTAATTTTTGGACAACGTGGAATTTCTTCACAGTTTGACAAATTATCTTTCAAGACATTACGTTATGTGATTTTGCATTTTGAACGGCATTTTTTCGTTTTGTTTGCATTGTAATATATTTTTTAAGTTTCTATCTCTTACGTAAAATTAAGCTTATGGCTTTCCAGGTCGTCTTGAAGCCAGCTATTTCTTTTGCACTGAAAAAGTTTCATATGAAGGAAACTGCTGCCATGTTCAACACAGCAAAAGAAATTATATCATTATTCTTTAAGTAAATTAAATTTATCACAACTTCAGCAACAGTATTCCATGCACAATTCTATTGTAGAGGGGTGGGTGTGTAAGATAAGGGTAAATTTGTTTTTTTTTTTGATAAAATTGTTTGCACAAATAATTTTTTAATAATATAATTTATTTTAATTTTATATATTTTGTTTGATAAAATGATTTTTGTATAAAAGATTGTACATTCCAGCTTGTACAAATGCAGGCTGTAGGTACAAGCTATACAGTACATTGTAACTGTTTTCTTCAATTTGAGAGCAACCATGAAGTGTTTTATGAGTTTTATCTCAGATGTTTGAAAGGAAAAACTGTCAAGTTTGACTTCTGAAACTTTATTGCTGGGGTTGACAAACTATTTGCACATGGTTTGTACAAGGTTTGAGCTCCATCTTACAAGTTTTGAGATTTTATGAAGTACAAAATGGATTTCAAAATATTTTATTTACTTAAGAATCCATTTTGTACTTTGTACAGTATCTCAAAACTCCTTAAAGTCTGGTTCGCACTAGCAACATAAGCATAAGTGCAAGCAACATTACACTAAATTGAAAAACCTTTGTTGGGTTCAAAAGGTTAAATCATCAAAGTTAAGACTGAAAGGGGTTATGGGTAAGTACTTTGTAAGGTCCATATTATATGCATAGGATATTGGTTATTGTTGCAACTCTCAAACATTGCTTTGAATTCTCAAAGAAAGCAACATTCAAGAATCATAGCAATGCTTAACGCATATTATGGGCCTCATGAACTATTTACCCAGAATCCCCCTTGGTCTTACCTTCAATGATTTAACCTTTTGAACCTGACAAAGGTTTTTCAATTTAGTGTATGCAGACTCAGTAATGTACTGCACATTAGCAATGCTTGTCTTTTCTTGCACCTAGGTGATCAATGCAATACTGAGTCTGTGTATGTTGCTTGTGCTTTATGCTTATGTTGTGTGCTAGTGTGAACCAGCACTAAGATAAAGCTTCTAAACCTTGTAAATTCAACTTTGTTGGCATCATTAATCAATTTTCTTATTCTAAACTTGCTAGTTTTGTTTCAAATATTTGAAATATAACTTATAAAAACACGTTTGGCACATCACACTTCATGGTTGCTTGCAAATGGTAGTAAATTGAATTTTCTAGACACCATAACCAATATTTAAGGTTGATTTAAAAGTGCATCTATTGGTTTTGGATGCACAAGGAAGGTTGCAACCACTTGTACATGTATGAATTCTTTGTCAGCATATTACATTATTGCTGCCATGTTTTAAACAAAAGATTTCTCATTAGGTCCTTTTGTGTGCACCACCAATGTTGCTATCATTTCTTTATCCTTTGATCTTCTTGGGATTGGTTGCAAGCAAGCAAGCAATAGCTTTTTGGGTTTCCGTGAGATCCATGGCGTATTGCACAATCCTGTTGTGTGATTGCATATCATAATTGTAACAAAATCACATTTTTGATAGTTGAGCTTACTTTCTGATTTTATTCTAATGACATTCTTTAGGACCACACACTTTGAAATAAGTTGCTTGTATGTGTTTCTTGATCATGTCATTAGCATGTAGTCCATCTCGTTTTGGTATACTCTCTGCAAAAATAAAAACATTGTTCTGACTTCTATGTTGGGTTTTAGAACACAATTTAGCTGGCCATCAATGACCAGAAACAGGCCAAATAACAGTAATGACAGGCAAAAATAATTTTGAGTTGTTGCTTACAGATTTGTTCGTCCTGCTAAGAAAGGTTTTCTATCTTGAGCCCTGGATTTGGTACAAGGGTTAAATTTTCTGTGTCCAAATACAATACATTAGGTGGATATACTAGAATGAAATGGCCAATTTTTTGTTTAAAATTTTTTAATATTTGTTTGTTTGTTTGCATTTCAGTCTGGAACTCAGGCCAGGTATGCCTTGTATTTATAGAAAATCATCTTTATTATGCTAATGACTAAAGTTATGTATAAGCAAAAGTTTGCAAACTGCTCATTCTTTTCATGTATATTTGTTCAACAGAAACCTGGTTGGTTTTTCAAGGGCACTAGTTACAACTCAAATTTCAGGTATAAATGCTATTTTCTCTACAATCCTGAAAACTTTATTTTTGACTTTCATCATCATAATTATAGCTTGTTGAAAGATTTGATTTAATCTTTTAACAGCAATGCAAAAAAATAGTTAACTTTGGGTTTTCATTTCATAGGGGCTCAAAATGATAATTTACTACAAAACAAGGTAAAATTTCCTTCTTTATTCTTCTTTCAATCAATTTAAAAAACCCAGTTCTCATCTAGAAAGATAGAAAACATTTCTCATAATCTGTTGTATTGTTTATTAGCAGTCATCCTTAGGGGCTCTGGTTAGCCGTGGATTCCAGACTAGTTCTGCAGTACAGGATGTTGATTCTGCTGCCAAGTTTATTGGTGCTGGTGCTGCAACAGTTGGTGTTGCCGGTATGTATAATTCTTGTTTTGTAGCCATGTTGAAAAGTTTTTTGCTGAAGAAACTAGCAAGCCTGCAAATAATTTTTCTCTAAGCCTGTCACATGTCAGGCCAGGTACAAGGTTTGACCTGAAGACAAAAAGATTTTCCCACTCTGAAGATTTTATAAATGATTGATCATGTCCGGCCAGGCTGAGTGTTTGCCAGTCAAAACCTCAAATTTACTGGACATATGTCTGATGACTGGTACTAATTTGCAGGCTTGAACTAGGTAATATGACACATTCCAAAACCCTGTAATGGGTAGGTGATGTAAATAAGTTATTAAGAGTTAAAAATGGTGTCTTTTCACTGCTAGAAGTAGGAATTGGCTGCAAAGAGGACATGCTTGTACAGGATTTATATGGCTATAGACTTCAAAATGGTGACCAGGCAGTCACCAAATAAAGAATGTTTTTATTTTATGTTCTTAATCTTTACACAAGTGGCATATTTTTTAATGAGAAATGCTTTTAGAGTTCCACATGCAATTATTTGTCCCTCATATAGATCTGATTCCAATTCTTCAAAGAATTTCCTTTTTTTGCCCATTTAAAGCAAATAATATCATTCATTTTCATTTGACTGCAGGTAGTGGAGCTGGTATTGGAACAGTGTTTGGTAGCCTTATCATTGGCTATGCCAGGAACCCGTCCCTCAAGCAACAGCTTTTCTCCTATGCTATTCTAGGATTTGCCTTGTCTGAGGCTATGGGTCTTTTCTGTCTTATGATGGCCTTTTTAATTCTCTTTGCCCTGTAGAAATGTTTCTTATTGATGGTGTGATTATGTGCCGAGTTGTTTTCCAAGGCATGCTATTCTTATGTGGGAAACCTTTCTATGTGAAGTTTATTTTGTGATGAATGCTGTAATAGCTTGAAAATAAACCAATGTAAATTTGAATTAAGTTCTCTTAATTTATTTGTGAGCAAGTTTCTTTTGATTTTGTTTGAGCTGTGGAAAAGAAAGATTAATTACTTTACTTTTCATTTAGTTTGCTTTCTTGTTTAATTGTGCGCAATCCTCAGGGTATTTGATAAATTCAGAGCTTTTTATCACTCTTTAACTAGTGAAATTTCAACAGTTTCCCTTTTGCTAGTTTTTCTGACCACTGCCTCATTTCATACTGTTAGAACTTGAGAGCAAGAGCCCTTTGGCAAAATACAGTTAAGTGGTATCTGAATTTAGTCTCCACTACATGTAATGACACAAGCTTAAACAACACCTCACTTGTCACTTTTTTGCTGACTTTGATCCAAGATATTTATGAGTAATAAGAAGTCCCAAACAATTTTAACAGGGTGAAATGTTATCTGCAAATCATAAAAACTGCACAAGAAGTGATGAAACAAAAAAAGGTGACAGATACTGGTAGGAGGATTTAATTGACAATACTTTGTGCAATATTACATGTTCAGCTGGTTCTGGAATATGCAAAAAGCAATAAGGAAATTTAAGGAATATTCCTTTACACTTGGCTGCTAAAATCATAACAGCCAGGGAGCATTGGAAAGATCACTAAGATTAGTAAATGGCAAAGTTTCAGTGCTCTAGCATAGATACTTAGGAAGTTGCTGCAGTGTTTCAACTTAAAAGGAGTTGTATGTGAACACAGTCAAGGCCTGACCAGCCTCTAGTTTCTATCAATAGGAAACTCAAGTTTTTCATGGTAAACATTCTTAATAAAAGTCTGTTACCTTAAGTGTGACACAACTAAAAATTTGGACTTAGTTGAGCATAACTCATTAGCAGCACTTGTCTTTTCTTGCACCTATTTGAGAAGAGCTGCAGTGAGTCTCCTTTTGTTTTTACAAGGTACATGTAGCACTAAATAGCCAGTGGCTAACAAACATGTGGCCCTCATTCCATGATCAAAATGGAATTTAGTCTGCGAATATTGCTAGTGAAAATCAGGTTTTAGCACAAGGAGCCCAAGCTTGGAATTTGTGTATGTCTTTAAAAAAATAAGGAAATATAAACACAACACTGTAAAATTTTTGTATAGCATTTACATACCCTCTAGAGTGTTCTCAATCACTTTTTTTTTTAAAAAAAACCCCTCTACTTGAGAGGGGAATTTGCAGTGAGAAAGACAGAGAACGATTAGTGGGAAGTTTAGGGGAAGGGTGTTGGAAGGTGTACACCCCCTGCAAAGACAGGAAAGGCCACTTGCCAATCTGTGGGTGCACCCTCCCATAGAAATAATCCTGGATCCACCCCTAAATTGTAAGGGCTCATTCAATTTCTAGTTAGGGCTGTGCATTAAGTAAAGGGAGGAGGGGTGGTAAAATTATATTTATGAAGGTAGTTATTTGAGTGGTCTAGCCCTTTTCTTAGTGTTGATTTAACATGACCCACCCCTTAAACACTGACACAAAAATTGATAACCACCCTTGACTAGTGCTCGTTTTCTCTTGACCCACCCTTATTTACAGGCTGAATTATTGTGAACCACCCCCTTTATTGCCAGCCAAGCGCCTTTTACATTATGACCAGTCCCTTAGGAGACGAAACCAATGAAAACTTGTCTTGTAAACAATTCTTACATGCATGTGCCAAAAACTTAAAATTATTTATCTAAAAATTGGTAGGCCTGTAAAAAGACTAAAACTCGTCAGGTTGGCTCCAAATCGCGTACAGAGATAAAGAAACGTAGTCAAAACACACATGCAAAAATTGATATGTTAACTACAAAAATCACTTTAGTTATTCTAATGACCATATTTCCACATACATTCATTTGTAATATTTAGGATACAAATTGCTTAGGCTTCCTGTGGTTGAGCCCCAGGTAGCCCAACTCTGTATGAAATACGGACCACGTACGTACCTACGCGAAACTTTTTGAGAAGAGAAAATATAGTAAATGTTACGGCTACGTCATTGATTATCGTGATATCATGTTACTACACGTGGGTTTAGTTTTGATTGCATTTTGTGAAAGAGATCGTTTAGAGTATTGTGACCAGAATTACGGTAGAAGTTGAGTGAATTAAGCTAGGACATCGTCATTTACAGCCGCCAAT
>JAAAQI020066674.1:0-17384 GCA_011800005.2 Stichodactyla mertensii | reverse complement strand
TTAATAATATGAGTCAGCGGAGAGGCAATGATATCTGCAACTAGTTTGATGAACTTTACAGGTATTTGGTCTGGTCCAGTTGAACTATCAGATCTCATTGACTTCAGCTGATGTAATACCTCTTTATGGGTAACCTTGCGTAAGTAGAATGTGTTAGACATACAGTACGGCATTGAATCAATCATTTCTTGGAGATGATCATAAGATGTTGAAGTAGTTCCAAGAAGACGCTGAGTAGTGGAACTGAAATGTTCATTCAATACATCAGGGTCGACATTTATTGGTTTTGAACTTGGATGGAGAATACGGTGAATGATTTTCCAGAGTTCTTTGGGCTTTTTGGAAGACAAAGCCTTTTGGTAGAAGGAACGTTTCAGCTTCTTTATTTTAGTTCTTATACTATTTCTAATATCACGAAATGCTTGCCATACAACATCTAATTGAGTTTTATGCGCTAGGTGTCTCAATTTGTCCTTTTTATTCTGAAGTTGACGTATGTTTTCAGAATTAAGCCACGGTGCTGGCGGTCTTGTAATCTTTGTCCTCCGCAATGGTGCATGTATATCTAAGCATGATTTAAATAACGAATTAAACAAGTGCAGTTTGTCATCTACGTCATCTGTACTATAGACCAGATTAAATGGCAATGTGGCGACATCATCAATAAATGCCTTGTTGTCGAATCGTTTCTCATCACGAATCATCTTATAACGTGGTTGAAATCTAGTTACTCGTATATTCACACAAGCGTAAGGAGCATCATGGTCGCTTACTGTTGGACATGGCAGAACAGAAGTGTAGGTAATACGATTTGGCATGTTAGTGATGATATGATCAATTAACGTTTTAGACTTGCGGCTTACATGAGTAGGAGTCTGAACTAGCTGATGTAAATTAAAGGATTCCAACAACAACAGAAGACAGCAACAACAGCATGAGCAACGACAAAAGCAGCAACACTTGGACGGCAACAACAAAAGCATTCGCAAATTACACAAACAAGAAAACCATATACAGTAATCACACAAAAACTACAGCACCGAGAGAAATAATAAGGAACAAAACAAAAATACACAGAACTCTAAGGAAAGTAAACGAAACATTTTCACAACAACAACACACAATTTCCTCTCACCTGTTTCACAAAAGCGTTGCCTTTTTCTTTGGTCTGTTCAAACCTTTCAGCATCACTTATCGCTGGTGGTGGAGTCTGTTTTTCTTTAGGGACGTCACTGGGTCCGGTAGAACTATTCTGTTGTGTTGTTTTCTTTTGGCTGTTGTTTATTGCATCTTGGACAACATTCAGAGTAGGTGAAGCCTGATTTTCAGTCCTCTCTGCATTCAACAGTTCAGAGGATACTGGTGTGGAAGAAATGATGGTATCTTTAACCTTACTCCTCCATTCAGGTCCATAGATATTGAAGAGGTGTTTGACAACCCTGATAAGATAAGGGAGAAATTAATAAATTCCTGTGAGCGGTGAGTATGAAGAAAATAACTGTGCCGTGCCGTGATCCAGGGCCAGTTTATTGGACGAGTGCTATATAATGCAAACTGATTGGTCTAAAGGAATGCCGTAGCGTATCGCTACTTTGTTGCGATACAACTCGCCTTTCCGAAATTCATCCGAGGACTGGAACGAACACATGCTGTACAGAATTGTGGGGCTGAATCTGGGGACAAGATCAAAAAGTGCCGCCATCTTGCATTGGATTCTGGGATTGATTTTGGGGAGGAGATAGAGTTCGTGCCCAGTATTTCTTTGAATTTCGGAAAAGTGAATCGTCCTATTTCATTTTGACGTCACGGCTTGTTTATGAGGGGGACAGAATCGTCCACAACAATAGAAATTTAAATAAAATTCGCTCCGCTAAGAAGAATTTACTCTCAAATTGCCTGGTTTCCAAATATAAGATGTACTGACGCTTAATACTCAATATTTATTGGTGGCTGTTACCGCTTTTCACTGGTCTACAAAACGCGTTTATGGAGTTTTATCGCGTTTCCTTGTATTGTCCCTGGGTGCTCCCTTTTTCATGTAACGCACATTCTATGGAACGAAATTATCACCTTGATTTTCCATCCTGTGCTTGCTTGTTGGATGAGTCAACAGAAAGTGCAGCCTCATAGTCCAAATATGACAGCTTATATCTACAATGAAAATACCATACATTAAAGACGTTCGCGGGCAATTGATATTTCCATGTCAATTTCCTGATACTTGGTACAAAGTTACTTCAACATATAAGAGTTTCAAAAATAAAAAATGGGGATCACCGTCTTCGTTTTCGAGCAACCCAAGAAAAAGTGACAATTTGGAAGAAAATAGAGCGGATTTTATCATTAGGCCTGTTGTATTGATTAAGACCTTCGAACAGAAAGAAAACGCTGCTCGAATTTTATGTAACTTTGTCAGGTGACGCAGATGCTTTTTCCGGACAAATTTAAGCGAAAGTTCTTAGGACAAAAGGTCAAAAAATGAATTTATAGATGTTTAAAAGCGAGCGTCGCTGTCAAAATATGTGGCCTTCGATCTCGTGAACGGGTGTAATTTTGTGGAAAAGTTGCTGTCCTTCTTTCCCATGTCATGTCATTTTTTTCATATTGGCATATTTTGTAGATCTTTATGAAAGCCTACTTTTAAGAAGAAAAATGGGGGTCACCGTTTTCGTTTTGAAGATATTATGCTTTAAACTTTGAAAATTTGGCCACCATTTTGAATTTGATCGCGTTTCACATATAAAGAAAATCATCCAGGCGTTCCTCTCGCATTCTAAAGAGCTCGAGCGCGCGCACAGAAAGGATGCGCAGAAACAATGCCCGCGGACGTCCTCAATGAAAAATAGGAAGAATGGTAAAAAACACAAAGCCTTAATTCCCATTTTTTGGTTCCCATCTTTTTTCAAAATGCCGTACACTGTTTTATTTTCAAATATTTTTTTATTTCATATTTTTAGTTGTTCATCGCCTTTGATACCATGACTTTTTCGACTCTTATTTTCCCATCTAGATTTCACTCTTATTTTTCACCCATTCACCAGTTCTACATTATTTAGCTTCTCCAGCCCTCCCCATCAAAGATACATGTACGTTTTCGGTTTGTACATTTTCCTTTTATCTTATTTGACCTATTAGGAGCAAGTGTGGCACAGTTGGTTAGTGCGCTACCTACTAAGCGAGAGGTTCATGGTTCGATCCTCAGTGATCTCACACACTTGTTTCGACTTCTCTCTAATCCATGTAGCTTTGGCTTTAAATACCCTTAAAACGGAGCACTGATGGAGAGAGGGGGGTAAAGTGCGCACCGTCGGCTTCCACTTATACCAGCCTCGTAGCTGAAGGAACTACCGCGTTAAATAAAGATACTTTACCTTTTTTTATCCCTCTTTCTGGATTAAAATATTTTAAACATATTGTTCACTCACCTTTCAAGCATTTCTTGAGAAGCTGCTCTCTTAACCAATGGTTTAACGGCTCCTGGTACAAGATCTAGTGATGCATTACAGTCTTTAATGCAACCAGACGCGTCACCCATCTTATTAAGGCAGGCAGCTCGGTTATACAACAGGGATGCCAAGGCAGACTTGAACTGAGACTTGTCTGTAATCGAAATTAGATTTTTAATATTAGTTACAAATATTAAAAATGCAAGATCTTAGTGACAAGGGCGAAGACAAAATAAGCAACGTCCTGCTTACCAATGCCTTGCAATTCCTTTTCAGTAAACCAACAACAACAACAACAACGCAAAAGGAAACAATAACCACAATACTTACTGCAGCAACAAGAACAGAAAAAATCGCAAAAACTACACCACCAACAACAACAACAACAGCAATATCAAAAGCAATGATAACAGCAACAACGAAAAAGGCAACAAAAACAACAGAAAAACAGCAAAACCACCACCACTACCAACAGCAACAGCAGACTAGAAGACAAACAAGACTACAATAATAATAAACCTAACTCAGCCTAACTAAACCTAACTCAATAATAAACCTAACCGAAATCACTACTGGTTGAAGAAACATGATCAATGATATAAAAACAAACCTTTCTCAAGAATTTCAACAGCAGCTGTAAACTTTTCAGCAGCTTCAGCATATCGCCCAAGCTTGAACAAAGAGGTTCCCTCATCCTTAACCTTAACAACCAGCCCAGGAAGCTCAACCATTGGTTCCTGCACTCTCGGAACCTGAGATTCTGAAACTGAGATTTCTCTGTGACCTATCTCTGATAATTGTTTGTTCTCCTTCTCATTAACATCTTTTTGAACATTTGGAACATTTTCATTACCGCTGTCGTTTATTATTGGTTCCTTTTCATTCACTTCTTCTGCTACACTGTTTGTTTCAACATCATTTGTAACACTGGCATTTGAATTCCCAAGTTTAGCGTTAGGTGAAGTAGTATTGGAAGAGTTGTTGTCTAGTGGCAAGGAACCTATTGGTCCATTTACACTCTTATTTACATTACTGACATCATTTTGATCTTTGTCAACTTGATTTGGATCTTTCTCTGCCTCTTCTTCATTATCTATTTCTACTATTTTCAATCTCTTTCCCTTTTTCTTGAGTTGTGTGTCTCCATTGAGATGTGAATCAACTGAGTTGGTATTTTTCCTTCAAGAAAAGAAAACAAACCATAAAGATTCCCTCTACTTTTTTGAATGATTCAACAATGACAACAATTAACCACAAGCCAGTTAGTTTAGTTCGTAGAGTACGAGTCTGTTGTGCAGAATTTCATGGGTTCAAGCCCCAGCCAGATAAACACTGAGGGTCTTAAAATAACCAAGGAGAAGTGAATGGATGGATGGGTGGATGGATGGATGGGTGGATGGATGGGTGGATGGATGGATGGGTGGATGGATGGATGGATGGATGGATGGGTGGATGGATGGATGGGTGGATGGATGGATGGGTGGATGGGTGGGTGGGTGGGTGGATGGATTGATGGGTGGATGGATTGATGAGTGGATGGGTGGATGGGTGGAGGGAGGGAGGGAGGGAGGGAATAGAAGTCAGAATGAATAGAATGAATGAAAATCAGTTCAATGAAACTTACCCTTTCTCCTCATTCATTTCGCCAAGCAGTTCCTATAAAAGAACATTAATTAAAATAAAGAATTTCTGTGAAAATATTTCATAGTCCCAGAGGTGTCTAAGTATTAGTTTAGTCATCATTACCTTTGCCCTTTTATTGTTTGGCTCAATTTCCAGCACTTTGTTAAAATCTTTTCTTGCATTGATGATATCTCCTTTGCTCTTGTATGCAATGGCACGTCTGAGAAAAGCTAGAAATATTTGCCAGTTCTATAGCAAATTATTGATCTTTGATTGAATTAAAATTTACATACAATTGGCTCAGTACAATTATTAAGCAATTAATGCATGAAGTTGAACATGATACTGTAAATTACCAAGAGCAAGGTTGCTATTGCTTCAGCAGAAAACATACTTGAGGTCTTGATAATTTACAGTCATGCAAAAATTAATATTAATTATTAAAATAATATTAATTATATTATACCTTTGAGGTTATTTGGATCTAAGCTAATAACCATGTTGCAGTCTAGAATAGCATCGTCATATTTCTCTAGCTTCAATTCTGCAAAAGCTCTATTATTGTATGCAGCAGCAGAAGGCTTGTATTGGATACTTCTTGAATAATACACCAGAGACTCTTTGTAATCTCCACTGTGGAATGCATCATTACCCTTGTTTTTCTCATGCTCAGCCAGAAACTTTAACTCTTCATCTGTCTTTCCTGGATGGTTTGTGAAAATTAGATGTTTTAAAAATTCATATTTCTAAATCCATGTTTAACCTCCTTAAGAGCTTAAAGCCTCTTTGAGGCTATGCATATTAAATGGCAACAACCCATTTTAAATCAACAACTAACACATACTAAATTGACCCTTATTGTGTAATCCAGGTTGCTTTAAACTATAGTTATTGTTCTATTTAGGCACTACATTTTCACGTGCTTTATCATTATAAATTTAGTTCACTAATGTAACATCTATTTTAACCCACTGTATGCTGGCGAAGTGTACACCGAAACATGGCACTAAAAAACTTGTTTCATTTTTATTAACTGTTTGTTCACTGCTGGTCAACAGATCATATGTTTTTGGTATTCCTTTCTTTTTGAAAAAGGGTCATTTATTGGCTTTGGCTATTGTGAACTATATGCACCATACAGTATGTGGTTGGTAAGGTGTCTACTGACCACTTACTGACATTTTACCACCCACTTACCAGCCTTACCAACCATTTGCCAACCACTTATTGTATTGTGTGTATCGTTCACAATACCTATTGGTTTTTAATCACTGTATGGTTGGTGGTTTTTTTGCCATGTGCTCTCTTCATGGTCATGTTATGTACATGTACAGGTTTTGCACATAATCATGTGATGACAGCCATGTTGGATGACACAGACAATAAATTTCCTCACGGGAAAGAGATATTAATATTTTACCATCCAACATGGCTGTCATTACAAAATGGTGCAGAACCTCCATTTGTCAAAAAAACCTGTCTTATAGAAATCTGCATTTTTCCAAAAAATTTCCAAAAAAGCCCCAAGGGGGTGATGCTGATGAAATACTTGCCAGACATACCAGCTGCCTCAATTGTAGATGGGAACTCTGCTTCCTTGGAATTTATTTTTGCTTTTTCTCGTTTACTATTTAGTTCTTTTTCTTCATTCTCTTCCATTGCCTTTAACTCATCATCAGGATTGAATCTAATGAAAATGGTGCCACAATGAGTATTAATTATCAATATAGAGGTTCAAATATGATAATTTTATGAGAGAAAAAGAATTAGGATGAGAGAAACAAAAATCCTGATTCTGGATTCCACAATCAAAAAGTAATAATCTAATGGCAGTGTTGTGGAATGTCAAGAGGTGAGTCATGATCTGTCGTTAGCTGGGGCCAATAATATCAGTTTTTCCACTTCTTGTAAAGGACAAAATGCCTCATGACTAGTTATTTTGAGGGAATGGTTCAATTTTCACACGAGTTGCTGTCCTCCAGTTGTGTGGGGAGGTCAAAAAGAGTGAATATGGCTTTCACCACTGGATCAGTTTGGATGGCCTTCATTGCAACACTACTTTGAGATCAATCACACATCAACTGAGAAAGGCATTCCAAATCAATATGCACTATTGTGTGGTTTTATAGAATACATTAATTCCTTGTTGTACATGTACATGACTGAGCCTAGATAATTCCACATCTGTGAAGCAACCTATTCATTCAAATATTGGGTATGTGTGGTAATATCTTTCCACATTTACTGTACTTTCTTGATACAGTATGTCTACATGATTGGATTATTCTCTGGAACCTACTTATCCCAGTCTTGGAATCCTCTTGGTACAGCAGATCTCTTCTTATTTTCCCTTCCATTTCCATTTGACACCTAAAACAGAAACGTTTTGTCTCTGTTAAAAACTATTTTATTAAGGTTATAATATCATTGGTGCCTTTTTGTAAAGGTGTGATTTTCATGTGTATGAAGAATATGATTGCTAGACTCCCTAAAGAACAGGTATAAAGACAGTTACACGTTCATCTTCAGATATTTAAAAAATATTCCATGTTTTGTGAGGTTACAGTTGATAACAAACCTGTGGCTCTTAGGGACTGGTCATAAAGTACGGGGGGTGTGGGCTGGAAAAAAAGAGGGGGTGGGCCATCATTTTCAAGTACAGGAAAGAGGGTGGATCAAGACGAATCATGCAATACATTGGGGGTTATCATCAATTATTGTGTACCTGGTCAAGGAAGGGGCTATTTGTAATCATGCATGGACTAAAGGGTGGGCCAGTAATATTTGTTCATTAGAGGTTTTGATTTTTCCAGCTCACCCCCCCCCCCCTGGTACTTTATGACCAGTCCCTTATTCAAGTCTGATGAAATTTTAATTTACAGTAGAAGTCAACTTGCATGGAAACTCTACTCTGACACTTATATGTCTGGGGTACAAGGATTATACAGATGACCGTGGTACATGTAATACACAAGAACAATGCCCCAGATGGCCTGTGGCTAGGCTGATTAACAGCTGTTTCTCAGTAGTTTGTCAGCTGTTTGACAATAATTTGTCAGCCATTTTATGATAGTTTGTTGGCCTTTAGGTAGTATTATTTCTTTAGAAACCATTGGCCACATAATGGCCAGGTGACAGCGGAAGTAATGGTGAGATGTTGACTGACCACAGCTGACAGTTAGCCAATAAGTCATCTGGGGAGTTGTTCTTGCATTTTCCAATGACAAAAGCAATGAGAGACAGTGCATTAGCATGATATACAGTACTACCACCCATGCTTCCCTTGCTTATACCAGTCTTTTACCTGTGCACTTCCAGATGTAGTGGAGCCAACTGTTCTTGCTGATCTTATCGGGGGAAGAAAATCACCGTTTGATGGTTCATTATTATTGTTTTTCTTCAACAAGGAATCTTTCTGGCTTATTTCAGAGAACCAGTCCTGTCAACACATAATTATCTAGTAATTAAACTAGATCATTAACTTGTATAATGTCTTGACAATGAAGAAACTGTACCTTGAACTCCCCAGAGACTTGTTCCCTCTCAGATGTGTCTAGATCACTATAGGACTGTATTGGAATTTCTTTACGCAATGCTTTACTGTGAAGGTAAGTCAGTAATCTTGTTATTATGTTGGTTGACTACTTAGATATTGGATTATATTAATAATTACTTTTGCAGTCTGGTATCCTAGGAAAGCATGTGCTATAATTGGCTCATGAGCAGTCCGGTTTTTCATTATATGCTCTTGAGTCCAACAGTATCCTGGCTTGAGTGTGGTAAAATTATATAGAAAAATAAATAACTAAAAAGGGGAAAATAAGCACATTATTTACCGGCCTCACCCAGTCTGTATAGTGAAAAACTGTGCCCTTGATCTAGAAAACTGGCACCTCAGCCTGCAGCCTCAGTCTGTATATTCAAGACCTCAGGCACAGTTTTTCACTATACAGACCTCTCAGCCAGTAAATAACATATATTTATCATCACTGTTATTCTACAGTCATCATTACTCCAGTATACATAGAGTGGATTTTGTATGAGCAGGAAACACACACACACAGCACTTGCATTATACCATAACACTGAGAAATAGCTTCCTATTGTTTTCATTTGAATCACCCAATCACTAAGCATAGTTACATCATTCTATGGTTAAGTACAGTACTGCTAGAGTATGATATTTTCCACTCATACAAAATCTGCAATAATAGCTACCTTTTGGGATGAATAGTGGCCAGTCTATTTTCAGTAAATTTGATCAAATCAGGATAATTTCCTTCCTCTCCAGACCTACAAATTATGTATAAAAAACATAATTAATGGTATATGATAGTCCTATAATATAAACTAGAAATATGGAATCTTTTAGGATTGCAATATGACTGCAATTTGGAATTTTTTGGCAAGATAAGAGGGACTGGTTTAATGTGTGTGTTAGGGGTGGGGGTGGGGGGGGTTGAGGATGAAGACCTTTTTAAAACTACAAAACGTAAGCTAATTAATAATTCCTATAGGATAGTAATGAACTAATTATAAGAGTTTTGGTTGCTAACCTTAAAACTTTAAGTATCTTCTCAAGATCAGCAGCATTACTGCACTTCCCAACATAGCTATAATCCAAGTGTGATAATGGGATTCCTGATGCTGTCATGCCAAACATTGCTGTGCCATCTTCTGCTGCCATCCTCCTGCAAATTTCCTGTGTCTGGACCAAATTGAAAAAAGGATTTAAGGATCAAGCTTCAGCAACATGTATTCTTAGGGTGGGGTACTAACTTATATAGTGTACAACTATACAGAAAATTGTCAGTAGATAATGTATGTGCAGAAAGGGTGAGTATTATGCTCTATATTTTGTGGAGTTCCTTAGAATACAAATTAATTGCCTAGGCCTGCCTCGTATAATCGTAAAGCAGACTTAAGATTTGAATATTTCTTAAACTCGATCGTCGTCTTTGGTATCTGTATATTAAGCTTATTTCTTGGAAAGTTAGCGATTTTTTTCTCATGGATGTCAACGGTGATAGGCGCGATCTCACTGTGCTTCTCATAAAACACTCTTAACTGCTAAACAGATGTAGGATCAAAGCCATCAAATAGAAATCTCTTTTCAAAGTCTCTAGTAACAGTGCACATAAAACTTACAACACCGTTATTACAGCAAGAAGACGCAAGACGAAGACTTTGATGAGTAATATACTGGACAAAACCACGAATAATATACTAGATTCAAACCGATTTTCAATAGCAGTTAATCTAAGTTCTGCGATCGTAAAGAAACCCTGGAAGAAAGAGTCAAACTTACCTCAAAAGACGCAAGAAAAGCATAAAAATTCACCGGGTTTTCTTTTACTTTCGTCTTCCTGGAAACAACACACACCAACTAAGCCACCGCGCTCTTTTAGACTAATACAACGATTTTGATTGGTCTATCGATTAATTACCCAATCAGAAGCTTCGTTATATCGACGGTGGGAAGCTAAAATATCCACGTGAATAAATGATCTCTCTTTCAAAATCTGTAAGCGAAGAGAGAAGATCTTCAAATCTCTGCTGCTCTTTTTACCATCTGAAGAGCATTTCCCTTCTATTTGATTGTCAAAATGTCTGCTGCAATGATGCATGAAACTATCTGGTTCGACAGGAACAAGTACGATGAGGCTGAACACCTTTATCAAGCACATTTGAACGGCCCTTCACCAAAAAGCGTCCCAACACCAGCACCAGCACCGATAAAACCCCCAGCTTCGCCTCCAAAAACACAGGTAAATAAGATAAAGATAGATTATTTCTGCCTATTTGGTTTTCTTTCCTAAATAATTATCCTTTATTTTTTTAAATTATCTTTATGTAAAAGAAATTTTCAATGAGTTGCTACTTTGAATCATCTAAAAAATTTTATGATTCATAAAATTTCTAAATTAAACATTTTTATGTCTACGTGCACTGACTTTACAAAAGATTAGAGTTTTAGTACTTTTTGTACTTTTATTGTTGTGTTAAGGGGATAAAATTTTGTTTTTGAATGCTCTTGATTAGTACTCTTGGCAAATATGTTTCTGTCGTCTGCTGTTTGATTTGGTGATTGAAATTTGGTAAATTATTAAAGATTGTGGAGAGAATAATAGTGTTTATAGATAAGAGCAGATTTTGTATGACTGTGAAAAGGTAGTGGCCAATCAGTGTTATAATGGTGCCAAGCCATAACTGTGATGTTTTCTAAAATTTTGAAGTGCCTTCCTGTGCCTTGACCTTGTCATGACTGTGTTCATACTACAAGCTTTTCAATCATATGAAATTGCGCTATATACAGGGAGTATGACAATTTCTCATTACACATAGCCTTTCGATGCTGATGTCTATGAAACATTTTAATGATAATGAGGATAGTAGCAATGATGCTCACTTACATGCATTGGAGGAATAGATCAAATCCATTGGGTATATTTGTTTTCCCATATCTGACCATGTTATTCGCTTGAGAATAAGATTCTTTGTTTGACGCTCATCCATATTAACATATCTTCTCAAGTGCTACCGAGAAACAAAGAAACAATACCCAAGGGAATGGCACGTGGTCTGAAATAGGAAAACAAATACACCAATGGATTAGGTCCATAATCAAAGTAATGTACAGTAACTGATGGCTATAATAGGGGCAGATCCAGGGGAGAGATGCAGGGGGTGCACTCCCACCCCCTGAGACGAGTAATTTACAGTCAATTATGGCTTTATTTACTTTTGGTGCACGAGCCCCAAACCTAAATGGTGAAGCCCAATAATAAACATCTTGATGTACAGTACTGACAGAATGTAGACAGAATACATACATGTATATGTTATCAAATGGCTGGGAGCAATGTTTTGAGAAAATATTTACCTGAGATTTTGAAAATGGACTGAGGCCACAGTATTTTCTCAACACAGATGAACTAAGCCGTTTAATAACGTTTTTATTTTTTTCCTATGAGCGGTCTGGATGAGCTGGTCTGTACTGAGAAAAAACTCGACTGGCTAACAACCAATCAGTGCTTGATTCACTAGGATTCTGGACTGGAAAAAATGTTATGTTATGAAGACTGCAGTCTTGGAATGATCTATTTTGTTATTACAACAAGCAACTTAAGAGAAATAGATGTAGATGTACATTGTCTTAACCTAATAAAAAAATATAAATGATAAACATGTCCCTGTTCTCACTTCTATTTCCTATTGGTAAATTCTTAAATAACTTAATATTTCTCTGTTACTTTAGATAACCCCATTCTTGTTATATTTTTGACATATTTTCCAAGAAAGAGCATAATTTCTCTTCTTCCTCTAGGGCTCTTGTTCCTCCTCTGCCAAGGAGATTGCAGAAGCTCGTAGAAAAATCCAACAAACTTTGAGTGCGGTAAGCACAGTATTTATGCTCAAAGATACATGATCATCTGCATGCCTATTGGTATATCTTGTGGGAAGATTATTAATCTTTTGATGAAATAAGGATGGTTGTAAATAGTTAATAAGTTTTGGTGTTTTTCAACATATTGTTTCTTTTTGCTGTTGTTTTCAACATTGCCCTCAGCCAGGTCTTTGTCTTGCTGTTACACTGTAGTAGTTTTTTCCATTCTTTTTATGTTAGTTTCTTTTCAATTAGCTTTTTTTTTGATTTTTTGAATTGATTTATGATTTATATAGCGTCTTTTCTATGTGGATATAATCAAAGGCGCTTTACAATGATTAATGAATTTTTACAGACTGCATTTTAAAGCACCATAGGCAGCCATGCAGCTTACAATCATGAGTGAATAATTAGTAATTGAGACCAGACTGTTGAACCAGGAGACATCCCCTACTCTTACGGACAGCTCAACAGGTTCTTTAATGTCCCCCATATATAGGTTAAGGAAGGGATGGGAGACAGGGCCTACAGGTTTAAAGTCCTTATCCAAGAAGACCTGAAGGTCTAACCATTTACAGATGTAGTTACAAAGGCAGCATCTTCTCCTCAGTTATTTTAAGACCCTGAGTGTTGGTCCGGCCAGGGCTTGAACCCACAACGTCCCACACGAAAGACCAATGCTCTACCAGCTGAGCTAATCGGGTGGCAGTTTTTAAAGAAGTGTGTTCAAAAATTCAATAGATAGGCAACCAGACAAATGCTTAAAGAAAGAAATGTATCTTAACAAAAGTCTATTTATTTCTTCTTTGTTTTAATTTGTTGGGTTTGTGCTGTGAAATGTATGTTAATTTCAATTATTAACCCATAACACTTTTTAATCTATCTAATTTTTAATATCATCAGCTGTAGATTTACATTGAGACAAAAATTCCTTGTCATTTTAAATAATTCTTAAAGATTTTACTTTGCAGTTTTTATTTCAACAGCATCATTTCATTTCAGGTTTTAGTTTTATTGTCTTTGTGTAATTTGTCATCATCATTAGTTTTATCATTATCAGTGGCATTGCAGCAGGAGTCACACAAATGACCAGTTTTAACATACAGTATTCACATACTTTTGTATACAGGTATTTTGCTGCTAAAAGCACTTGCATTCCTTATAATTGGTAAAATGAGACAACTTTTCATGGACAAGTGTCGGTTAAGGTATAAATAAAGCCTGTGTATAAAAGTATGCAAATACTTTTGAGGCAAGCAAGGCAGTTGCCTTGGTAAACATTTCAGTCTGGCTACAGCCCTGATTTTATTAATTTCTTTCCCTATAAACTGTACTGTTTTTTTTTTGAGTTACTGGTAGAAGTGAATTTAATTTTTGATTACTCTGTTGCATTTAGGCTCCATCTGGCTCTTCAACTACTTCTGTCAGTGAAAAGCGTGTGGCTCAACTTGAAGCTGACAATAAAGAGCTCCGTAAAAGTAAGAGAAACCTACAATGTACAGTATTCAACAAAGTGAAAAAATTGAAACATGGTTATGAAATGGCAGGACTCATTGAAGAGTTCTGTATAGACACCTCACAGCAATAGTCCTCTTTAGCTTCATATGCAAATTGCCCATTTCAGACCATGTAACAATGCCTTGGGAGCTGTTCTTGTATGATGAATGTGTTAAAATATTAACATATGAAAGAATCAACTTACAAGACTGACATCAAATGGTCTGAAATGGGTAAACAAACAACAAAGCTTAGGAGGTCTATTCCCAAATCCTAGTTCAATTTAGAGGACAAAACAATGGATTTTTTTCAGTCTCTAGTCAGGAGAGTGCAATTCTATTGTTTTTCTCTAAATTAAACTGCTTTGGGAATACAGTAGGCCATTTCCGAGTTCATGAAAATTGTGCATGGTGAGGCTTTACGCAAAATCATGCTTGGTGGCACAAAATTACTGACATTTCTTTGACTTTTTCTGTTGCTTAAAAGTTAATTTTTATGATTGAGCTGTTAACAAGTCAGAGAAAAGAGTGATTTCACACAAAACCTTGCCTTCCTGCATCATTTTTGATGACTTGGACATGGCCTGTTGCTGCAAGCTTTGCTTTGAATGCACCTAACTCATAAAAATATTGCACTTTACAGTAACTGAAGATTTGACTGAAGCAATCAAGAAATTAGAACTTAGAGTAGCCAAGCTTGAATCCAGTAAGTTCAATAAGAGTAATACTTAATAGGCAAACACTTGAAAATAATAAGCATTAACATAGGACTTTTCTGAGATAGACAAACAGGGTGCATTGTGGTCTAGCTTCGGTACAAACAACACCACATAAGGCATGATGAACACTAGATGTTTGTATCAAAGCTAGACCACAGTGCACCATCTCAGAAAAGTCCTTTGAATAAGCCTCAAACAAAGAATCTTATTTTCAAGAGGATGACACATGGTCTGAAATGGGAAAAAATTACACCCAAAGTACAATATATTTAACGGATTTAACAGCCCAAGGACAGAATATTGACAATATTTAATAATTTTTCTCAGCCAAAGCTGTTCCTGCCTCTGATCCAGCCGCTGCTCCAGTCACTGCTCCAGCCTCTGCTGCTGTAAGTGTGTGAGCATCTTATGATACAGTTTCTCTTCTTGATTCTAATGACTGGGGCAGTATTCAGGTTCATTATATAGTGAGGTGGTTTAAGGTTGTTATTTAGAGCCTTTTTCAGAGGAAAAATTATCATTTAATTATTATTTTATTATCAATTATCATTATAATTAATCATTGGTAAAGCTTGAGAAGACATTATTTACGGACTGTCACAGTCGCACATTGAAATGTCTCTAACTCCACCCACAAACTTCGACATTTTAGCCTACATTCCTTTTTGCATGTGCGGTGACATCCTTTTACTAATTAACTAATTAAATGCATAAGGGAACTAGAAAATGGAAGTTTACAGCCATCTAGATATTTTGTTTAGACTTGGAGAAGGGTGAAATCTGCACTTTTGTTGTACAAGTCTCACCAACTGAGTCATGCTGAAACTGCTCATGTCACTTTCTTCCATAAAGAATTTGGTCCATTTATGTTTTTGGTACTTGACTTTGAACTCGTATCTTCTATTCACCATCTTTTGATTCTCACACAATTCAACCTACTGCAAAGGAATGCCGACTAAAAGTGACAATTTGTGGGCGGGGATATAGACATTTAGGGGCGTGGCCATGGCATGTTTTTCTGTCATGAAAACCCACTTTGGTGACATCCATAGTAATATGAATAAGCCTCAAAAAATATATTCTCAAAAGATGGGGAATAAGAGAGACCATAGGAATTTTGGGGGAAGAGTAACCAGCCACTTTAGGTAATTGGTTGACTGATCACACCACAATAAGATCTGGGTCTAGACTCCTGGGAAACAAAAGAATAATTACCATTACTTCATTGTTTCCCCAGAGACTTGATTCAATTCCTGTTGTGTGTGACTACTCAACCAAAATATTGAAAGTGGGCTATTCATGCAAGTAAAACTCAATGTCCCCTTCACCCACATCCTTATAAGTAATTATGAATAATTACCAGCCCCTAGGGAACTGAAAAAAGCCAGGTAGCCAAGTGCTCTCTGTCTATTTGTCCAATTAACATGTTATTTGTGTTCTTATTCACATTAAGGTCAAAAAAGAGGAAAAGAAAGACGATAGTGATGATGAAGATGAAGACTTGTTTGGTTCTAGTTCAGAGGTAAATAGTGTTAATTGCTAGATCCACCTACCCTGCACCAGGGGATAGGGGGAGGGGATTTGGGAGTCTCGTGTCTTTTCAGTGCTTTGAGGAGAAGGAGGGAAGAGAGGGTATATTTTGTAACTTAAGACTTAGTTACTAAATTTGAGGTTTATTTTCCGTTTTAAAAACATTGTTTTATTTGTAGGAAGAGGATGAGGAATATCAAAAAATAAAAGAACAACGGCTGGCTGCTTATGAGGCAAAAAAAGCCAAGAGTAAGTCAAAAGCAACAGTCATAACTTGCTACTTTTGGCTGTGAATGTTTTTAAAATAAGTGTACATTTAAAATGCTAAGTAGTTTTGCTATCTCTTTCCATGTCCATAGTGTTTTTGAGTCATACAAAATTGTCTATGATCTTGATTGCAGACTGTCTTATTGTACAATTTTGCTTTTTCAGAACCACAAGTTGTAGCAAAATCTTCCATTATCCTTGATGTTAAGCCAGTGAGTACAGTACTGTCAGTACATGTCTTGTGGCACAATTTTGATTGCAGTTTAAAACCATTTTCATAATTACCACAGTCAAAACAACTGTGTCATTTGAAAGTGCTTACTAATTTTGTTTAAAATCTGTAATTTAAAATGTTTATTAATAAATGACCGAGTTACTGGAAATTATAAAGTAAATTTTCTTGATATTTAGATTTTAAACTATGAAATTTCTAACTCATTTTTTTTCCTGTTCCCTATTTTTTTATTCAATTGATGTTCCAAAGTGGGATGATGAAACAGGTTAGTATATGGTATGAAACATTCCTTAGATCACCACACACACTAACACACATAATGCTTTTTTTTTAAATTGTTGTTATTCCAGCTGTTGTTGTTATTATGCTACTGCCACAATTCCTTTGTTTTTGTTGTAGTGTTAGATGATGTTGTTTTGTTGTAATGGTGGATAATGTTTTATTGTATGATGACTAAATGAATTTAGTGAAAGTTAAAACTTGAGGCATGGCTGCGGCTGATATAATTCATGGCAGTTCCTAGCTGTGGCTGCTTTTGTGCTGCCATCGTGCTGCTTTTGTGCTGCTTGTTCCTGCTGCTTATTGCTGCTGCTTATTGCCAGGCTTTTGCCTACTCTGTGTTGGATTCCCTGTGCCTTTCGTGGTCCACTGGTCAGCAGTTATCCAGAATCTGTGGGGCGC